>JAODAL010012871.1:0-93607 GCA_025379985.1 Phyllomedusa bahiana | reverse complement strand
ATGGTTTTTAAAACTTGGAATCGCTGGATCAACTTATCTTTCTTGGCTTAGTTTCCACCCCGGGAAATTTCCGTGCGATGTTTTTGGGGATGGTGGGGGCTGTTTTTTTCATTATTACTAGAGGCATCGTATAGGGCTGGAGGAAAGTGACCCTGCCGCTGCTTTCAGGACAGATTGAGGGGGAGTTTTTGCAGGGGAAGGAACCGATTAGAAGGGTTACAGTAGTCAAGTTGAGAATATAAGGGGCCAAAATGGAGTTTGACGTTTCCCCACAGTGAAAAACGGCGGATTCTGGAGAGTTCTTGGGGTGAAGGTGCGGAGCGGGCAAGGGATTGGATTATGGGGGGTGAAGGTCAGATCAGAATCTGTTAACCCCCAGCAGCGGGTGGCTAGGAGAAATGGTGGTCCCACTACAGAAACGAAAATGAGGGGGGGGTTGATTACTAGTGGGGGAAAAAGACAAACATTTCAGTTTTAGTGGGGTTTTTTTAGATGGAGGGGAATGATTCAGAGAAGCGGACAGACAGTCAGGGTTTAAAAGGTTAATGGTTTCTTAAAAAAAACTTTGGGATGATTCAGGCTCTTTCCCCAAAAAGTAGAGGGGCATGCCTTTTGGTCCCGTTAATTGGTAGACTAGGTCTAAAAAAAAGTCCTAGCCAAATTCCTTTTTTTTAAATGCCCAAGGTGTATCTTGGAGATGAAAATCTATGTCACCCTTGACTCAAAAAAAGTTTCAAGGAAACCGGTCTTATGAGCAAAAACGGTTTTTGCTTGTACTGCTGATAACCTCGTCTGAATGTACATTTGGATTTTCTTCCCATGAGATCCTTCAGATTGGCTCCATTCTCAGAAGGCTATGGTCCCTTAGAAAAAACATCAATTTTGGGTTTTAATAGCCGGTGACTCTTTTTCACGTTCTAGCGGGAATATAGCCTTAAAGCACCAGATGTTGTCTTCTAGGTTGACATCTTAAGCACTTCTTCCTTGCCTGAAAGACTGCCATTCGGGACATGTGGGTCCTAAACATAATAAAGTGTGGTTTCAGTTGAAAATGGATAATTTTTCAAGTGTTGTAAACTCGGGTAGCATCTGAGCTGTGATGCAGTCATCCACTTTCAAGGCCCTGAAAGTGGATAACTACCAGAAGGCAACTCCTGAAAGAGAACCTGTAGTGTCCGGTGTCTGATTATGACATCTGAAAAAAAAATTCAGACTTAAGTAGTGGCAGTATAAAAACTTTTTTACATAGGTTGTAAGAAATTTAAAGGGAACCTGTCACATAGATTATGCCCCCCTTGCTGGGGCAGCATAAGCTGGGGTCGTCCTGCTGTTCCCAGTGCTGTGTCCCTTTTCTGTAAATGCAAACGTTTTACGCATTCCCCTCAATCTTTTCAGAGTGGTTTTTGGGTCCCGCCCCCCCAAATGTTGCCACGCCCCGTTTTTTTTCATTTTTACCTTTTTTAAAGAATAGGCGTTACCAATAAAAATTGGGGGCTTGGGCGCTCTGGGGAAAAATAATAGTATAAAAGTCTTCCTTTTCAGGGTATTTATTGTTTAAAAGAGAGGATTTCTCAAAAAAAATAAAAACAACGCTTTCACTGGTTCCATGCTTCTTAAAAGTTTAGTTTGAATGGTATTTTGGCGGTTTTTAAAATGTTCTTTACAAATTAACTAAATGTTTAAGTATTTGCCAAATCCTTATCCTTTTTTATTTAAATTTAACAAAAAAATTTACTGGTCTAGGAAAACAATAATTAGCTTTTATAGAGTTACCACATGAAACTTTCCCCTGTTTCAAATGTGGGTCGTTTGATCTAAAAACAAAACATTTTGCCGTTTTTTTTCTGACCTTCGAAATACGTTCTTCACTTTTTCCCCACTAAACAATTTGGGAAGGTTTTGTTTTTTTAATCTATTCCATTTTACATATGCCTTTTTTTTTTTGTTTTTAATTGGGCATGTTGGGATTCCTCTTTTACCCAGGGCTTTTTTTTTTTTTTTCCCTTTTTTTAAAATGACCCCTTCCTCTGGCAATGTAAAACTCTTCCGTAGCATGTAAAAGGCTCTTCCATGGAAATTAAAAAGGGCTTTTTCTCGATTATTTGTCGGCGGGGGAAAATGGAATGTAAATTATTACGGCGGTATCGCGCCGTGGTAATGAATTTTTTTGGGGCCGCGATTCCGCCCCCTCTCCCCCCCACCCCGCTCCCGAGACCGGCGAAAATTGAGGGAATCCGCCCCGCAATTCGAGTGAAAAACCCCCTTTGTGAACTTGCCAAAGGAGATCCTTCACAAACGGGAATTGTTTAAGGATTTTTTTTTTTTTAAACCCCTTGTGCAATTAAACAATTAGCTTAAACTTTTGTTGTTGAATAAAAAAAGTTTATTTTTTCATTTTCACATTTTTCATTAGGCTTTTAAAAACTATTTTTAAAATAAAAAGTTTTTTTTTTTCTTTTTCAAAACCCCCAGTGTTAAAAGAGAAAACCCCTTGTGGGAGTAGTATTTAGATGGGGTACGTTTTCTAGGGTTTCTAATATTTTTATATCTCAGAGCTTCTGTAAACATGAAAAAATGCAATAAATACCACCCAAAAGGAAAAAACCCAAAAGTTGTCTTTCCCCTTTTGGTTCTGATGTGAGCCTAGGAAAAAGATACACTATAGGAATTGAATTAAGGACTCCCAGCAGCCTACAATGCGACATACCAGTAAAATCAGCAATCCAAAAAGTGCACTCTTCCTTCCTAAGCTCTGTGTTTTGACAAACAGGGTTTTTTACCCTTTTGGATGTGCCTTGCCCCCGGGGAAATTTAGAAAAAGATTTTGGGGGGTTGTTTTCTGTTTTTTTTTGTGAAATGAAAAAATTTGGCCCTAAAAACAGTTTTCCCAAAAAAAATTCAATTTTTTAATTTAATGTGCTAATGCTAAAAAATTCTGTGAAGTACCTGTGAAGTCAAAAAGCACTCTGCACCCCTAGATGAATTCCCTGAACAGTTTAGTTTCACTTCTGGGGAGTTTCTACTGTACTGGCACTTTGGTGTGCGCCCAAACAGTGCTGTACAATTTTCTTAGTCGGGAAATTTTGGGGCCTTACTAGGGATTTTCAAAAAAATTAAAAAATTTTTAAGCTAAAACTGTATATTGTTGGAGAAATAAAATCAGTTTTATTCACTGAACAATACTATAAAAATACAGTGGGTTGAAAAGTTTTTTTTTTCCTACCGCTTTTTAACTTTTTTCATTTTTAAAAAAACGTCACAAAAATTTTGTATTTTATTGATATTTTTTTGAACGCAAAAATTAAATAGCAAGTGTAAAGAAAATTATAAGTGCTTTTCCAAAACTTTATCCCTGAACTGCTCCAAAAGCCAAATAGTGATTATTTCTTTCTGAGCTCTGCACTGTCCCAAAAAGTAGTTTATGACCACATTGGGGTCTATTGTTGCACTTCTAACACATCGCAAAACAAATTTTAGGTTGCTTTTCCCTTGGCATATATTGTGGACATTAAAAAGTTTGAAATAAAACTACATGTTTCATAGTTTGTAAGGCCGAAAAAAGACGGGTCCACCAGTTTGCCGTTGTGCTAAGGGTTGTCCCGAGGAAGGCAAAAACCCCAATGAGGTGAGCCAAAATTTTTCATTTTGGGAAAATTCTTCCCCACTCCAATTGGCAAAACGGAAAAAATTTCCCTGGATCAATGACCCCCCTCCAGAATCCTATAAAATTTAACTTTTTTTATTATTATGCTCCAGAAAAGCTCCAACCCTTTTTGAACTGTTAGTGAATTACCATGCAGTTCCTCGGCAGAGGTTCCCAGTCTCTCTCTTTAAGTAAAGAATCCTTTCTATGTTTTGTAGAAACTTTGTTCCCCAAAAGAGAGGTGCCCCCCTTTTTTAGATACGTCCCGGGTATAAAAAAATTTTTTGGGGGGATTTTATTACCTTTGATGTATTTAAACATTTTTATTATGTCCCCCCCAAACGTCTTTTCTCTAAATAAATAACCCTAATCTTGCAAACTTTCTGAGTACTGTAGCCACCAGTCCCTTTTTTTATTTTGTTGCCCGTCTTTGTACCCGTTCAAGCTTCAAGTCTTTCCCGGACTGGTGCCCCAAAACTGTACAGTTTCCATGTGTGGTTAACCAGTGACTTGTATAAAGGGAGGGAAAAATGTTCTCATCATGTGCCTCTATGCCCCCTTTTAATTTCTTCCCTGTTCCTTTTGCCCCTTTGGAAGCTGTGCTGACAGGCTGCTACAATTAAGTTTTTCTGTCACCAGGTTCCCCCGTCCTTCTCCAAAGTATTTTTTCCCCGCCCTTTTCCATTTAAAAAGTAGTCTGTAAGGGTTTTTTTTCCCCCGTGCATAACCTTGCATTATCGTTTTTAAACCCCATTGACATTTCCTGCCCAGGCCTCCAAAATTACCGATCCCTTTGTATAAACATTTCCCCTTATGTGTTGATTACTTTCAGAGCTTGTATCATTGCAAAGTTCGATTTTTACTGTGAAATCCGTGTAAACGTTAATGAAAAGGTGAAGAGGAAGGGCCCAATTTTGACCCTTGTGGTACCCCCCTAGTAACAGCAATCCAGGGCAGAGTTGTATGTTAATTCTACCCTTTGTTTTCTATGGAGCCGTTGCTTACCCACTTGCACACGTTTTCCCCCAGTCATGCATTCTTTTTACTTACCAAAAATTTTTTGTGGACCGTATAAATGCTTTTGAAAAATTAGATAATGAATGGTGCCTCACCGATCCAGTCTAGCACTGTTTCTCATAGAAGCTGTGAGATTTTTTTTGAAGGACCGATCCCTTTATAAACCTGCTGGGAAAGGCGTTTTACTTTTTTTTTTAGGAGATACTCCAGGATGCATCTTGAGAAAACCTTCAAAATTTTACCTAAAAGAGGTCAAATTACCGGCCCTTTGTTTCCTGGATCACTTTTTGCCCCTTTTTTAATATTGGCACCACATTTTTCTATGTGCCCAAAAACTTTGGGACATACCCCGTTATTGAAGTCCATAATATTAAGAATAGGGGCCTATCTTGACATCACTTTACTCCCTTTTGGAACGTGGGTGTTGATCGGACCTGGGGGTTTGTCTATTTTAATTCTTAAAAACGGAGCTGCACTTTTTTCTTTTGGGGAAAACAAGAAAACTTTTAGTTGGAGTTTACCTCTCCCTCTGTTCAAAAGGAGCTCTCCCCCTGGTAATACGTGGAGAAAAAAGTTTTAATAGGTTTGTTTTTTCTCATCCCCTTACGTCTCTCCTCAGTATTTTTAAAGGGGAACTTTTCTGTTTTAAATTTTTTTTATTATATAGTTAAAAAATATTTTGGGGTTAGTTTTACTTTCTTGGCGATTCCTCTTTCCGTCTAGCTTTGCTTCCTTTATCTTTATTTTACACACTTTTTTTTTTCCCCTTTTGCTTTTTATCCCTCTTAAATTCCCTCCTGTTTTAGTAGGTGAAACGCTTTCTTTTTGTTTTTTTTTTCCCCCTTTTTAAACAACCCCTTGTTGATCCACAGGGGGGTTTTTTCCTGTTTTAAAAATTTTTTTTCCCAAAAAGGTATTTTTACTCTCAAAGTGGTACCCAGGATTTTTTTAAAAAAACCCCATTTATTATTAGTTCTGCCATTTTTTAAAACACTTTGTCCCAGCCCAATGGGTTTTTGGAGCCCCCATAAGCAGAATAAAATTTGCCCTTTCCCAAAAATTTGGGGTTTTTGTGGTCCTTGAAAAAAATCTATTGAAGGATAAACGGAAAAATTTTTTATATTTGGTCCCCTATTTCCAGGTGCCCCAAACCTGAAATTTTGTTTCTCTGTTAGGTCTATTAGTCAATATTTAAAATTTGAAGGGGGCCCTTTCCTTTGTCGGTTTTGCACCATTTTTGGGCCCAAAAGGGAATTATCATTAGTTTTTTTTTGGCAAAAAAACTGTTTCCTTTGTGAGAGGGTACTGTTTCACATTCCCCAAATTGGGTGTCTTGGGGTAGTTAAAGTCGCCCTTTTTTTTTTTTTTTAAAAACCTCATTCTGAAAAAATTTTTCGCCCCCTCTAAATTTTCCCGAGGAGTACATCTTTTTATGGGTTTGTTATTCTTGGGGGCCCTTTTTAAAACCCCCCTTTAAATATTTTATTGTTATTGTTAACCCCTTTTTATATTTACCCCTAAAGATTTTCCCCTTGTTCATTACCTGTACCTATATCTTTTCCCCCAGTGTTGGTTCAGACAGGTTTTTTATAGAGACAGGGCACCTTCCCCCCCTTTCCCGGGCTTTACGATCCTTTCTTAAAAAGACTGTAATTTCCCGTAAGTTAAAAGCCCCCGTTGTAGCTCTCGTCCAAACCAAAGTTTTTTGTTATCCCCCCCTTTGTCATATTTTTTTTCAGCTATTAGTTAATTCAGTTAAATTTTTTTTGTTTGGGCGAATCCTGGCATTGGTAGCCCGCAATTTGGATTTTTTTAGTTTTTATTCCTTTCTCCCTGATATTTTTTTAACTATTGCTACACCCCTCCCTCCACTCTACCCCTGATTTATTACTAATTCCCAGCTCTCTATCTTCACTATCTTGCATGCTATCTTTGTAGTTACCCTCCCCCCAGTCTCTAGTTTAAATATTCCTCCAACTTCCTGGCCATTTTGTCCCCCAATACAGCTGCACTCTCCCCATTTAGGTGCAGCCCATCCCTAGCATAGAGCCTGTAGCCAAGACAGAAGTCAGCCCAGTTCTCCAAAAACCCAAATCCCTCTTTCCAACACCAATTTTTGAGCCACTTATTCACCTCTCTAATCTCCCTCTGCCTCTCTGGTGTGGCTCGTGGAACAGGTAATATTTCTGAAAATATTACTCTGGAGGTCCTTGCAGTGAGCTTTTGGCCTAAGTGCCTGAAATAATTCTTAAGGACACTCCACCTACCTCTAACTTTGTCATTGGTGCCAATGTGCACCATGACAGCTGAAATCTCACCAGCCCCACCCAGCAGTCTGTCAACCCGATCCGCGATATGTCGAACTCGGGCCCCAGGTAAACAACATACTGTTCGACGATCCCGGTCTTTGTGGAAGATTGCCCTGTCTGTGCCCCTAATTATGGAGTCCCCAACTACTAGCACCTGTCTAGCCTGACCTGCACTCCTATTCCCCATCTTACTGGAGCAGACAGGGGTAGTGTCTTGCTGCAGCAACGCTATTTCTGAGCTGATATCCTCCTCATCTGCCAATCTTGCAAATTTGTTGGGGTGTACCAAATCAGGACTAGCCTTCCTGACACTCTTCCCTCTACCCTTCTTTCTGACTGAATGTTATTGGAAGAAAAGGATTTTTTTTTCATTTTCACAGCCTACCATTAAATAAATCTGTGAAACACCTGTGTGGTCAAAATGTTACCTACACCCTTAAATTAATTCCTTGATGGATGTAGTTTCCAAAATGGGGTCACTTCTGAGGATTAGGACTATAATGGCTATTTAAGCAAAATCTATACTCCAAAAATCAAATAAAGCTCCTTCCTTTTTGAGCACTGCACTGTACCCAGGCCCGGACTGGCAATCTGCCCCACCAGTCTGGTTCCCGGTGGGCCGCTGGGTCACACCTGGGCCGCCTGCTCTCACCTGTTTTAAGGTAAGCAACAACGCTGCAGAGGGCTGCAGCCGCCGCAATGGGCCGCCAATAATAATATTTATTAATAATCTTTATTTATATAGCGCCAACATATTCCGCAGCACTTTACAATTTGAAGGGAGTAGGTACAGATAAAATACACACATTACACAATGAAAGGCTACTTACAGATGAGACACAAGGTGTGAGGGCCCTGCTCACAAGAGCTTACAATCTATTAGGGTGTATGGTGAGATGAAGGGTAAGAAGTGCTTGGTTTACAATGGTCCAGCCATGTGACATAAATACGGGGTGGTTTATGTATAATTCGGATGAATCTGCAACCCTGACAGTACATCTATATACAGATAAGTGCTGAATTGTAGAGAGTGACAGAAAATGTGTGTGTTAGAGAGTGGGGAGGGGAGGTTAGCAATTAGGGATTCTGGTAGGCCAGACTGAGAAAATATGTTCTCAGAGCCTTCTTAAAACTATGAGTGTTGTGAGTGTGTCTGATTGCCCATGGTAGTATGTTCCAGATAACTGGTGCCGCCCGTGAAAAATCTTGGAGGCGGGCATGGGAGGTACGGATGACTGAAGAATGTAGTCTAAGATCATCCGCCGAGCGGAGAGACCGGGTAGGGTGGTAGACAGAGATGAGGGTGGAGATGTAGCTTAGTGCAGCGCTGTGGAGAGCTTTATGGGTGAGTGTGATGAGTTTATATTGTATTCTGTACTGAATGGGCAACCAGTGCAGTGACTGACACAGGGTAGAGGCATCAGTATAGCGGCTGGAGAGAAAGACAAGCCTGGCTGCTGCATTCAGGACAGATTGGAGGGGAGAGTTTGCAGAGAGGGAGACCTATAAGCTAAGACAGTGGCAAGGTTGCACGCAGGGGATCCATTGGGATCGCAGATGGAGGAACAGGGCGCCATAATAAGATGACCACGGGAATAGTGTTCAGCGATTACGTTGACTATTGCCAATCGGGTCGATAGTAGATATCGGCAATTATCAAATGATATCCTGATAGGCGATAATAGATTATCGACAGATGACCATTAATCTGGTCTATGAGAGAGGAACATCACCTCATTACTTACTCCCAAAGGTGGGTTGGAGAAGCTGAATTCAACATTCCACAAACTGTCAAATGGATATAAAAAAATAAATAGGAAAAACGTGCTACATTTTGGCAAACACATATAGGTTATAAATAAGAACAGAAAAAAACTCACAGACCATTCACGTATCTCTGTCTTGCACCACTAGCAGTCCCTTATTCCTGCTTAACCCACAAATTAAAAAAGTGACCTGAAGGCTGTATGATTTGAAACCATCATTTTTACTTGAATCCTGGACATTTATATAACCTGTCATGGGTAACGCAGCATGAGCACAAACTGCATTGACTCCCAGATTAATAATGTCGCCGGAAAAAGGAGGTCTTTCAATCCCCCAATTTTAGTTGAACTGGACATGGACTATATCCCTGTCTCTGTTTATCAGTTTGACCATTAAACCGGGTTGACCCACAAGATTAAACAGTGTGGGAAAAGGTGTCTTTGAACCACAATTTTAGGTTGAACTGGACATTATCTATATCTGTACTGTACGCAGTATGACCATTAAAACCGTCTGGCCCAAGATTCAAAAGTGCTGGGAAAGGAGTCTTTCAAAACCACCATTTTTAGTTGAATATGGACATTGACTATATTGTATGGACAGAGGCAGTCCTGCCGTCCATTAAAACCAGTTGACCCACAGATTAAAAAGTGCAGGGAGAAGGAGTTTTCATAACACCAGTTTAGTTGAATTGGACATTGACCTATACTTGTCCTCGGGACGCAGTATGACCATTAAAAAACTGTCTGACCCCCAAAATTGAAAGAAGTGCCGGGAAAAAGGAGTCATTTTGACACCATTTTAGTTTGACTGGACATTGAATATACCTGCCTGGCCGCAGTATGTCCATTAAAACTTATCTGTACACCAAATTAAAAGTGAGGGAAAAGGAGTATTTGATCCACATTTTAGATTGAACTGGAAATTTGATTATACCTGTCTGGGCCACAGCTTGAGCCCCAATCCTGCATGACCCCTAATTTCAAAAAAGTGCTGGAAAAAGGTTGTCTTTCAACCACAATTTTTTTTGTTTCACTGGGACATAGGACTATACCTGTCCTCTGGGCCACAGCCCATGACCCCTAAAAACCTGTTTGACCCAAATTAAAAAGTCGCGGGAAAAGGTGTTCTTTGATGCCATCCATTTTAGTTGAACTGGACATTAACACATATATCTGTCTGTACCGCAGTATGAACATTAGAAACCTGTCTGGCCCACAGATTAAAAAGTGCTGGGAAAAGGTGTCTTTCAACCACTATTTTAGTTGAATGGTCATTGACTATATCTGTCCTGTACGGCAGTATGACCATTAAACTGTCTGGCCCACAGATTAAAAAGTGCCGGGAAATGGAGTCTTTGAACCACCATTTTACTTGAAATGGAACATTGACTATTCCTGTCCTGGGCCTCAGCATGCAGCCCAATACCTGCATGACCCCCACATTAAAAAGTGCCGGGCAAATGGAGTCTTTGAACACCATTTTTATTGGAATGGACATTGACTATACCTGTCCTGGGCTGCAGCTTGAGCCACAAACATGCATGACCCCATCATTTAAAAAAGTGCTGGAAATCAGGACGTCTTTCAACCACCTTTTTAGTTTCACGGACACACTTAGAATTATACCTGTCCCTTGGGCCACAGCATTGACCCCTAATACTGTTTGTCCCACAGATCACAAAAGTGCCTCTATGCTTTTTTGTTTACAGTGACTTCATTTCCTAGTTGAGAAGGTAAACAGCGTATATTCACTGCAGTTCCAGGTAAAACATTCCAAAGCTTTATTGTAGATAGATTAAATCTTTACATGGAGTGACAAAAAATCAAAACAGCATTCGGGCCGACAGGTTTTCGAAGTGTCTACTCCTTAATTCATGGCTCATAAAACTATGAATTGTATAACTCCTTCTTATATATCAAACCTTACTGGTCATGTGACGTTATGTCTACTTGACATATGTCACATGATCCAAGTATTAATATCGGTTTATAAATGTATGGTAGAATAAAAATTACTAACAAACAAAGTGATGCGATCTATATATCTTTAGAATGACAAATAAGGTCATGTCGTTTATTCAAGCCTTTGGGGGACCTTGTTTAGTTTGAAAATATCCACCACGTTAACGTGCCATCTAACTTGCTTCTATGGTTACCTCTTGCCGGTCTGCTAACCTGTTCAAGTACCCTGGGAAAAGCTAACGGTGAGTGGTATCTCCAGCAATGCACTTCATTGAAATGCTAAGGTCACCATTGTGATACCTACTGATAAGGGTTGTTGATCCGATTTGTGTCTGCGAATACGGGTCTTTAAAAGGTTTGCCACTTAGTGCAGCCGACATATTGTAACTGACATTCCCTGATGGTAATAAAAATATTACTATGTATCGTGTGTTGACCAGTTAATATAGGATGTCATTGTCAAAATCAGTATTTAACTGAATACAGTGTGAAATTTTTTAAGTAATGCACACATGTTTACATACAAACATTTGGGCATGACCAAATTTGCTCATTTCCTTTATATTACCAGCCAACTACTGGATGGTTCATTGTTAGAATAAAATTTAAAAACAAACTAGGAGACAAGGACCGTATCTCTAAGTTTCTCCCTTTCGCTTGGCAACAATTAACATCCTCTTGTAAATTATTGTTGTCGTGAACCAATCTCATATCAGTCAGAAGGGGCAAGTATATTTCTTTACAATGTTGCATATTTGGTCTGTATTGTGGACTGTATGTTGTTGCAAAAGGTGTCACGTTATATACTTTCTGATTGCCTTTTTTTCTCTTTTACATTTAGTATCTACCGATCGTGGTTTTTGTAGTAATAATTTTTTTGATGGTATGCTTTAGTAGCAAATCCTGGTTAACCTCGTTCTCGATTCTATTGTACACTCTTTTCATATGTCGGAAGTATATTTTGGAACAGAACAATTTCTTTTTGTTCTGATCATTTCACCATAGGATGGCTCTGATGACGCTTTTGGGGTTGATAGGACTTTGCAGTGCAGGATGGAATTTTTTTGCAATGGGTTTCCTTATAATAGGTAGGACTTGCATAGTAGCTATTTTGCCCTATTAAGTTATACATCCAAAAAAATTGATTTGCGTTTTTTGACATTATAAGGTATATTTTTAAATTCAAATTAATTGTGGATTTAAATAGCAACCAAACTCAAAGGGCTTCATGATATGTTCCCCCCCACACCAGGTGCAGGTCATTCTATATAACGACCAAACCACCTGGATGGGGGGGGGGATAAGGACATAATCATTGAGCAAGTATCTATCCTTCCCAAGCGGAATATATATGTTCACGAGGGAAGGAGAGAATCTGGCCCCATCGATGCACAACAGAATTAGCAGAAAAAGTATTATTCCATTCAAATCTAAAATTAACTGTGGCTTAAGAGAAACATACAGTGCACTTATCATTGAATATATCAGAATGTCAGAATAAGAATGAAGGAATTATGGTGTGATCTTAGATTGTCAATGGCCCAAATGATGAAGAGGAGAGGGATACAGGATATAAACATCATGAGATCCATGACAAAGATTGAGATTCCCATTTGGCCTTGAGAATCATTGAGAGTCCAAGCTTTTTGGTATCTTTCTATAACTCTGGTAGACTAAATAGATAAGTAAAGTCTTGTAGTGCTCTATATTTAGTGCAGTATTGCACTATTTTGGATAATGCCTTTTTTTGGAGTGATCGTTATATTATAAATTCCAAGCAACCAATTAAGAACTATGTCTGAAATTCAAGTTGAGCCAATTGCCTTGTTTCCGGCCAGAGGCTGAGTGCACGCTCAAATTTTTTTCTAGGATGGATAATGTCTACAATGATGATATTGTTGATCTTTTTAATGATTTGAAAAAAAATTATGTGAGTAATGTCCAAAGGAACTTAAGCTTTTGGTGGGATCTAACCAATCTCTAGGAATCCTTTGTGGAGCAATTAAGATGATCCCTAGAGGGTTACGTATTAAAATTTTCCCCACTAACTATTACGGACAAGTTTTTTGGATAAAATGGAACTCCACTTTGAGTGAATTTGCTCTATACAAATTGATGAAGTTATTCAATAGAACATGAAAATGAGTGTGAGAGCCTCTATTAATGAAGAGATCGAAGCTTTGAATAATTGGTTATGCCGTAAGAAATACTACTGCCGGCATTACAAGGAGCTAGTGAAAAATATAATCTTGACGCAATTATGAAAAAATTGGAAGATGAAATACTTACTACAAATGCAAGAAGTTTATTCGGGACTGAAACGGTCTATGATAAGGATTGTGTATATTATATGGAATACAAGGGATGATTACCAAGATCCATTTTGTATCTCCATCCAATCGTTGCCAGTCTCACACTAGCTCCAATCAAGTTTCTTTTGCCGATTTGGACACTACTCTGGTAGAGCTTCACTTCAATGTTACCTCGGACGATGGATCTTGAGGCCTCAGGAATGGAATATTCAAAGAAAACAAGGGGTTCCTAATTAATAAGTCTGTTGCGAAACCTAATCCCCTTGTGAATAGTGGCCAGTCAAAAAAAACGCATCGCCGGGGTGGACGGAAACATAGAGCGTGCGGACCAAACAGGGAAGACTGTCTATCGCTATTTGATTAACCATTGGTCAATTTACTAGTTATATCATCACAGACCACCCAGCTATCTGTACTATCTTAAGAGGATGGGTTTCGTGCCGAGACTTTAAGACTTTGATTCTTTACTAAAATACAATTATAGTTGTAATTTTTTTTGCATGGACATTAACGTTGTGAAATTCATTTTTTCTAGCTGTGAATGGAAAGAACATCACTTTGCTCTCATTACGATGTGGACTCTTCTATCTTCATTACTTTCTCAGGTAATTATTGCCCTTATACGAATCTTAAGTAGATCTTTTTTTGCCAGTAGTTAGCACACAGAGTATAGTCCTTGTCCAGACTATGTGATAAGGAGTAGGGATTTTGCTATCCCATTCAATACCTGACATGTGTGCATGGATTTGTTCCAAGAATCTAAGAGATTTTTAAGGTAATGCTTTCTGAATCTGTTTAAAACTATAAAACTAATACATAAACTTAAATAGAATTTAACCAATCCAGAACTTCTATGGATGTAATAGAACTTAATAAATTAATCCACAACCTATGGTGTGACAGTGACAAATGGGGGGGCAGTGGTTTTTGATGAAAGACGCGGTTTATATAGCAAATTGTATAGAAGATTTTTTGAGTGAATTATCAACTTATTAAACCTTTGGTACAGGAGTCCCACCCTGTGTTTTCAGAGTAATTGAGATGAACATTCTCAATGAAGGGTTTAATATTGAGTGCTATTTCCTTAAAAAAATAGCGGAAAAAGTGTATGTTTGGGGTAGCACCCTGTAATACCAATTTTCATTCCTTTGGAGGTACATAAAAAATGTTTTTCCCCGTTACTCTTTTCGGTCATTGTGGCGGTATAATACGATCTTTAGGCAGAGTATTAACATTTTTGGCTCCTGGGATCGATCTCCATATTCGCAGCAGTTGGTCTTTTGTTCCAGAGGTTTTTGATCTTATGGTAAGTGGTAGATATCTATTATGATCAATTATAATTAGCTTGAGTTCTCACATGATATCAGTATATGGACGTAAGACGTCACCTTGCCTCGTGTTTATTGGGGTTATCTTTCTTTTGTGTTTACTTTTTGGTTCTCATGTGATTGTTATATACTGTATCCCTCATCTGGTCTCATTCATTTGGCCTTGTGACATTCTTAGGAATTCACACCTAATTCGCTTCCAGCTGTTATTATTCTGACATTCTGATTTGTAATTCATTGTTTTTGTGCTACTGTCTGAGTTTTCTCTTAAGCCACAATTATTTGTGTTTTGATGGTTAAAGACTTTCTGCAATGCTGTGTGCTTCGATGGGGGCCAGAAGATTCTCTCATTCCCTACGCGAACATTTAATAGTTCTAGCTGGGATCGCGGAGTGTTAATTGCTCAATTATTTGTGTCTCTTTTTCCCCACATCAGGTTAGGTATTGGTCGTTTTTATAGATGACCTGCTCATGCGTGGTTGTGGGGGGGAATTCATATCACTAAGAAGCCTTTGTGTTTGGTTCGCTATTTAAACCACAAACTAAATTTGAATTTAAAAATTTACCCTTAGAATGGCCTAAAAAAACGTTAATCTCATTTTCTGGATGTATTTAATAGGGCCAAAATTATTCTATCTCATGTCCTAACCATATTAGGAAACCACTTTGCTAAAAATTTTCCTTTACTGCAGCAAACGTCCAATCATCCATCAACACGTCATCAGAGCCCATACGTATGGTGTGAAAATGATACAAGTAACTATATGAATATTGTTCTGCTTCCAGAACTAAATTTACACGGGACATATGAAAAAAGAGGTGTACAATAGATTGCGGAACGAGGTACCTGGAGTGGCTACTTAAGCAGACCAGCAAAAAAAAAATCATCTACATTCCACGATAGGATGATACTAAATGTAAAAGAGTAAAAAGGCAATCAGAATGTAGTTATGCTGTTGTAACTTTGAAAAACAAACAATACAGTCCACAATACAGAAAATATGAAGACTTTGTTAAGATTTACTTGCCCTTCTTGACTGATAGCAGGTTGGTTCACGGACAAATAATTTACTGAAGAGGATTGTTCCAATTTATGTTGCAAGGAAAGGTAGATCTTTTGAGATCGGTCTTGTCAACCTTGTTTGTTTAAATCTAACAATGGAATCCATCCAGGAGTTTTGATTGAGCTGGTAAATAACAGGTACTGATAACATATGTGGTCATGCCAAATATGTTTCGGTATGTAAACATGTGGTGCCTCGCTTCTAAATAATTTTCACATCTGTTTCATTAGATACTGTTTTCTGACAATGACATCCTATATTAACTGCAACACTCGTTAGTTGTATATTATGATTCATGCAGGGATTTAATGTCAGTTACAATATGTCGGCCTGCAATATGTGCACTCTTTAAAAGACCTATTTGCAGACACCATATCGGTTGCAAAAAAAACTCCTTATCTTTAGGTATTATATCAAATTGGTGTCTGACATTTCAATGAAGTGCATTGCTGGGTACACTCACCTTAGCTTTCGGGGATTGAAAGGGTTAGTCGGACCGGGTCAGCAGAGTGATCGAGGGTAACCATAGAATGCAAGTTATTGGCACGTGATGCGTGAGTGGATGATTTCACTAGGTAACAAGGTCCCCAAGATGGCTTGAAATAACAACGGACATGACGCTGTATTTTTGTCATTTACTAATGATATTTATATCGCATCTTTTGTTTGTTTGTAATTGTATATTATTACCATAACATATTTTAATCGTCTATTTATACTTGTAAATCATGTGTCGCTTGTCATGTGACAGTAAATGATCAGTAAGGTTGATATTAAATGGATGGCAGTTAGTTTCTATCATATTTTTGATGTCCTTGATAAAGGGGGAGGTAGGTAACTCCGAAAGCTAGTCGGCCAAAATGCTTTTTTTTTTTGTAATCCATGTAAAGTTTTAATCTATCTACAATTAAGCTTGGAAATGTTTTATACCTGGAAACTGCTGTGAATATAACGTCTGGCATTCCTTCTCTAACGAAGTGCTTGTTTTCCTGTTGAAGTTCTGCTTCACATTAAAGCTGTGCGTGCCCCCTTGCAGCAGCATACTGACTAGAGTGAGTCTGACTACGATAATTTATTTTTTTTTGCTTTGCTTTGTGTACTCTCTTTTAGTATTTATATTGGTATCTCCACATTTGTTTCCAGAATTTAATTTTATGCGATGATTATTTATAAGGTTTTACATTATTCCCATTATTCTTTTTTTCAAGTAGTGACAACATAACATCATTAACCCTCCTGAGTTTTTAAACGGTATTTTTGATGTTGTTATTGTACGCACACAATAAGTAATACAAATGTTCTAATCATCCCCAAAACACTTTTAGTTGAAGAAGACATTTGCCCTCCTGGTTCTGGAGCTGAATTTACAGCCAATCAATTCAATGGTTTCTTTTTCCTCCGAATTCCTTCTTCATTGATTATGGGACAGATTCACCATGGAAGATCAAATATCATGAGACCCCATAGTGATTCCAGCCCCACGAAATTTTTAAGACCTAAAATGTGCTATATTGTGATCCAGCCCTGGAAGCCCTTTTTGACCTACTACTCACTCCTACAGATATAATATTTTTCAAAATCTGATTTTTTAGAGAAACTTTGAAGATCTCATGATTGCCCCTAACGGTGAGAAGCCAGTGCATGCCAGTCAGCCATCTGTTTAACACGGAGGTCCAGCTGCCAGGGACAGGACTTACACCTATTCTGAAAAACCTATATGAAAATGTATACGGATTAATAAAAAGGTATTTTTGGAACACTATCATATTCACCCTGTGGCGACTACAAAATTGCTGTATTCAATTTATTAACGCACAAGTAGATCTATCAACAAAGCTTGACTGACCAATAGTGAAAAAAAACTACCGTCTGTATGATGTATACGGGATTTATAAAAGGTATTTTTGGCACCTTTCCAATTCCACCTGTGGTGACCTAATAAATTGTCCTGTAATTAAAAAATTTAACTATTCAAAGTAGCTCTATTATGATTAAAGCATTGAGTGACAAAATTGGAGAGGTGTGTGGTGCGTGATCATGAAACATCCCTATGGCTCTGAAATGATATCATGGGATTAATTATAAGAAAGGTTCTTCTTCTTGGCACCCCTACATTTCTCCTGCTAGAGTGACTACTAAATTTGACTGTTATTCAAATTTAACTACAAAGTTACGCGCTAATTACGAAGGACATTAGAAGCTGGTGACTGACAAAAGTGAAAACAAAAAACTGTCTGAAATGTCATACGGATATTAAAAGGTTTTTTTGGCACTATTCAGTACACATGTGGTTACTTATCAAAGTTGACCTTGTGATTCAAATTAAACTGTAAGGTGTGACTTCTAATCAACACAGGTTGTGAACCTGGCCAAATGTTGAAAATAACACGTTATTGGAAAATGTAGTTACTGATAATAATAATAGGTTGTATTGTTGGGCACTCTTATATCAGATACTGACTGGTGACTACTCATTACGGTTGCTGGATTCAATATTGTAACTGCATATGTAGATCTAATCAACAAAAGACATTTGACCGAACTCCAATAGTGAAGACAGAAGATACACGTACTATGAAATACAGTAATACTTGATAATAATAAAGGATATTTTTTGGCACCTATCTACCTGTGAGTTGAGACTAACATATATGTTGGAATGGGTTTCAAAATTTTATCGCTCACAGATGTAGTATACACTTGATTCAACAACAGGCGTTTGAATGAACCAAAAAGATGAGGAATATTAAAAATGTATTGATATGTTTATTGCGGATATATAAAAAAAGGTATTTTTGGCACACTTTCTTACTGCAATTGACCTGTGAGGTTAGCGTGACTGACAAATTTTGCTCTGTAGTTACATATGTTGAAGTGCACATAGGATGAGCCTACTAATGATACCAATAGCAGTGTAGCATGTCCTCAAGTGAACAAAAACAACGTATCTCAGACAATTGTTAATATATGAGATTAATAAATAAGGTTTTTGTTTGGCACTCTTTCAGAATTCTCTTGACGAGTGAAATATACTAAAATTTGCTGTACTTTCAATTTGAATCTCAAAGTAGCTCTATCAGATCGCAAATGCTGAGTACTGTGAGGAACCCATAGTGAAAAGATAGATTCATCGGTAATCATGTAATTGGTATTTCGGTTCAATGAAATAGTTAATTTTTGAGCTACTAGATCAAACCTGTGCTGACTACAAAATTGATGGATTCAGTAATATGCTAACTGCAATAGGTGGCTATATGCTTCTCAACAAAGCTGGATTGGGGCAAAATTTCGATAAACGATCACCTATACTGAAAATGTTGAGGTGAGATACTGTTAATGTAGAAAGTGGGTTGTTTGCAACCTAACGACAAGAGATACGGCGCAGTTTTCTAGTAAGAAAAAAGATTGTAGTATTCCTAATATAAGTTGGTGCGTTGAGTCTGGCCTCAAATATCCAGGTATATTATTTATATAGAAAAATCTGTTATTAATAAAGCTATTCGCAGATGTTCAACATGTGTCTAATTGTTCTACAGCACTTAATCAGTACTTTGGTGAACTAATAATCCAGTATTCTTAAAAGAGCATTGTTCTATAGTGTTTTGCGACTCGTGCACGGGAGTCCCCCCACCATGAGCCGCCCCTTCAGTGGGATTACTTTTACAGACGGTGTTTGTCCTTTATATATTTCTATTAATCTTAACTTGTACATAAATATCTTTCTAAAATCTCTGATTCACTTAGACGTAAATGTTGTAAGGTTACACAGTCGACTGTTAGTGTTATCTTGTGTAAGAAAAATTAGTAATTAATTTGGAATGAGCTGTTTGGATCCTGACTTGTGCTGTTTTGGAACAGAGTGCAGTTAGGTGCACGTACATTCTGCTCTTGTGTCAGGATGTTATGAAAAGCACTTCTGTTATCAATGGTACCTGGAGTTGGAAGGTACTGGTGTGTATCGATGGTATTAAAACCGAGTCTTTCTATTTACAGTTTACATTTTTAGGTCATGTGTTTTTCCCAGCCTATCGAGCTAACCATACCATTCTCTCAGTGCATGAACGATTTGAAATACACGAGAATCCTTCAATACTCTGGTACTATTCTTTTGTTCGATATGCTGGATTTATGCTCTGGTACGGCACACGCCACTCATATAAATGAATGAGGAAGCGCGGAAAATGGCGCAGACTTTTAATAGATTTTGCAACAGGATTTTTAACGAATATTATTCTATGCAGGTAGATCTAAAAATTCTGACAACGTAGTATACCGTGCCCAGATTTCAAAATCGCTTTATGTCAGCTATATTATTCAAGCTCAAACACTAGAGACAACGGGACGGCCCAATAAGTCAGGTGAGCTTGCAATTGAGCACGGATGTGCCGCGTAAGCGGCGCAAGAGCTATAATCATCCAGCTTCCTGATGCAGTCAACGTCATGGAGGTAGGACAGGAGGTGCACACAGTGGGGGGACCAGCTGGTCTCATCAGTTAGCAAATAAGAAGAAGTGCTTCCTCAGCCTTATCCCGATTGTAGTTTAGAATGCCGCTCTGCGATAAAGTCCAGGATTGGCTAGCTTTATGTGTGACTATCTTCTTCTCATAATGTAAAGTTGTTTTTTACGTTATACTTGGGGCTTGCCACTTGTCCGCCTGGCTTAGTAGGAAGATAGGCCATAGGTGAACGCTAGTATTGAAGCTATCCTACCCTCCTTGCGCGCCATTGTCCTCTCCTAATCTGTGGAGCGCATAAGGCCAAGGGAAAGTGAAGAGTAGGAGGAAAAGGCCCAAGGTAAGAGAGACATATTGCCCTTAGTGTTTGCTACACCTCCTCCATTGGGGGTTACCTGACTCTTAATACGCTCCTGCCATCACTTGGGTTCTTGTTGCCACTTAGTATGTACTTTCATTCGACTAGCCATGCATGCCTTCCTACTCCTTTGGCCTTTCCCCTGTGGTGCTACGTACCTCCCCTTACTGTTTTGCGGGTCAATATCTTGCCAACTTATATGAAGAGTGGATAATGTGGGAGATAGTAAGGGGCGGCATGCGTAGTGCGGCGCTGAATAGTTATTTTTTTGCTTGGACAGGACCGTCTTGTCCGCGGTGCACACACTGCCCTTAGACAAGAAAGCCACACCTCTTCCTTCCATAAATGCATCAAAGCAAGCTCTAGAAAGTATGCCAGGGTAGATGCTCCCCTTTGACCAAGGTAGTGCCACTCCTATCTACGCACAGGTAGATAGCCTCTACTCATTTTCCTAGTCAGGTTATTGCCCCGCTTATAGCTAAGTTTAGTGCCTGCTAATAGCCAGACAGTGACCCCTAACAGACAGGCAGTGACCCCTAATAGCCAGGTAGTAGCCCCCTATAAAGAAGCCAGGTAGTAAGCCCATTTAGCCAGGTTGTGACCCTATAGCAGGTAGTGCGCTCACCTTGTAAAGCCAAGGTAGTGCCACTATGTGGCAGGTTGCTGCCCACATTGTAGACAGGTAGTGCCCGTATTGAATAGCCAGGTGTGCTCACTTTGTTAGCCAGGTAGTGCTCACTTGAAGATCAGGTAGGGGTCCCCCTGGGTGTAGCAGAGGTAGTGCCCTCTTGTAGCCAGGTAAGTGCCCTCTGGTAGCCAGGTAGTGCCACTTTAGTAGACAGGGTGAGTGCCTATTGTAGCTCATGGATTGGTCCCCCTTTGTAGCCAGGTTATATGCCAATCTTTTTGCCGAGAGTGATGCCCTCTTTGTAGCCAGGGTATGTGCGCCAATGTAGCACAGGTAGTGCCCTCTTTGTAGACAGTAGTGCCTCTTCGTTGCCAGGTAGTCCCCACTTTGTAGTACTAGATAGAGTGCCATCATCGTGTAGCCAACAGGCAGTGCCCTCTGGTTAGCAGTTGTTGACCCGACCGCTTTGTAGCCAGGTAGTGCCCTCTTGTGACGCCGGTGTTGCCCCTCCTTTGTAGCAGGGTGTGCCTCTCTTTGGTAGCCAAGGTTAGTTGCCCCCTTTTGTAGACTTAGGTAGTGTCGCTCTATGTAGCACCAGAGGTAGCTGCACATCACACAGGTAGGCAAGGTAATATGCCACCCATGTAGCCAGGTATTTGAGCTCAATTGTAGCTCCAGGTAGATGCTCCCCTGATTGTCTAAGTAAAAAATAGAATATATAAGACTATACTCACTCACCAGGCTCCCAGCAACCCGTCATCAGTCCCGATGATTCTCCTCTAAACGTTGCAGAGGTAGTTGCTCATTATAGCCAGGTAGATGCCCCTTTTATTGTCTAGGTAGAATATTGCCCAGTACTTATAGACAGGCAAAGTGGCCACTAATAGCGCAGGATCTGTGACCCATCTAATTAGACATGGGAGGTAGCCCCCCTATAGCCATGGTTGTAGTCCACCCTATAGCCAGGTAGTAGTCCCATATAGCTTGGTTGTGCGCCCATATAAGGCCAGGATAGTGCACCCCTTTGTTGGCCAGGTAGTGCCCTCTTGTAGCAAGGTAGTGCCCTACTTGTAGGCCTGGTTGTGCCTCTTTAGCAGGTTATGTCCCGAACCGTTTGTAGCATAGGATAGTGCCATCTTGTAGCAGGTAGTGCCCTCTGGTAGAAGGCCAGGATAGTGCCCTCATGGGTAGCCTAGGTCACGTCCCACTTTGTGTAGCCTGGTAGTGCCCCCTTTGTAGCATAGGCAGTGCCTCTGTGTAGCTGGTAGTGGCACTCTTTGTTAGCCAGTGTTAGTCCCCCTTTGTACAGGCTGGTCTTACCTCTTCTAGCCAGGAGAGGTGCCCCTTTGTAGCCAGGAGTGCCGCCTTCTCTGTAGCCAGGTAGTGGCCCCTTTTAGAGAACCTAGAGTTGTGCCCTCTTTGTTGCCAGGTAGTGCCCGCCTTTGTTAGCCAGGCTCTATTGAGTGACCAAGGTTAAGCTCAGGTATGTGCCCCCAAGGCCAGCAATGTTGTATTGCCCCGTCATTAAGGCAGCTAATGCCACTTGTAGCCAGGTAGATGCACACGCGCAATTAGCTAATTAATAAAAAATAAATATAAAAACTTCTCACCTCACCGGCTCCAGTCAACCAGTGCCAGCTCACCGTCGATTTTTTTACCTCAATGCTCGCAGAGGTGAGTGTGGACATCTGTGGATCACCACCACTGCGGCTGATCTGTTATGATACAGCGCGCACAACCTGGGAGGGGAACGCTATCACTCCTGCCTCTCCCTGATATACGGAGAGCCTAGCACTCAGTGACGTGCTAACTGCTGACTGTGCGGCTGCGGCCACCAGTCAGTGAGAGATCGCCGGGTGGTAAGTGTGAGCGCCCGGTCGGCGTACGTTCAACCCGGCCTGATCAGTGAAGCCGGACCCGGCGGCGCCGGCGCGAGCTGCCCGCGCTATTGAAGAACCCTCCCGCTGCCTAGCTGGTGGTCTGGGAGGTTCTCCAAGACTCTGCCGGGTGGGGGGGGGTACCGGAGTAGCTGGTACTCCCCCCGCCAAAAAGTCGTGGAGTACGTTGATGCCATTGTATGCTTTGGTTGCCTTCCTAAGTACCTTCCTTTTGGCCTTCGTCGCCTGCCTACGTACCTCCCTTAGGCCTTGCCTGTCTGCCTATGTACCTTTCCTGGGCCTTGCCAGCTAGCCTACTTACCTCCCCTAGGCGCCTGCCTGTCATGCATACAACTACCATCCCTTGGGACTTGCCAGTTACATAACCTTCACTCACTCCTGGGCTTTGCCAGCTAACCTACCTACCTCTCCTGGGCCTTATCTGCCTCACCCCATAGCCCCGTCAAGTACCATCCCCTAGCCATTGCTCAGCTAGCCTACCTACCTCCCCTGGGCCGTGCCATCATGTATACCCTACCTCTACTGGCTCTAAGTTAACTATGCCTATTTCACACCTCCCTAAGGGCCCTTCTAGATCCCTCGGCCTAACTACCCCCACCCCGCTCCGGGCATTCAAATCTTAGTATTACCTACCTCCCCTGTTCCTTACTTGCCTACATACACTCCCCAGGGCCTTAACTGCCTACGTACCCTCCTCTGGGCTTTACCTGCCTGCATAGCAGGCCCGGACTTGGAATCTGCAGATTGCCTTGAAAGAAGGCAGGTGCAGCGTAACAGGATGCACGTTCATCAGGGCAACGGTGATCTATGCACCCAATTCCCAGTATCCTGGGTTCAGTCTCACCCACTAGGGGAATTGGGTCAACGGTAGATTGCAGGCAGGAGACAACCCTTACTTCCTCCTTACCTGCTGCAGTCAGACCCAAACACACGTGACTATGCATGCCGACCCTTTGTAAGTTAATCTCCAACTTCTGCCTTAGTAGGCCTGGCCAAAACATGGGCGGATTACCTGGGAGCAGCCACCCACACTGCTCTTTGGACTGCTTCATAAAGCCTGGCCGCCGTTAACGACTCCCACTACTTAGCTGTCATACTACTAGAAATAAACCCACAATGTCTGGAGTTACCCTAGCTATACTGACAACAATAGCTAGGCTTTATTTCACCGGAGTTCAGGAACCTAGGTGTGAAATCCCTAAAGAAGCATTTTGCTGTTATCATACATGAAAAAACTTTGAGATTCTCATGTTCACATATTTTTGATCAAAAGATGTTGTAAGCTGCCCACGACTTTCAACGTGATCTCAAATCGGGCAGTCCTACACTATCTTTACCTCTCAATAGAGCCACATTCAGGCTCTCACTAGGTCCACCGACCTCCTTTATCCAGAGAGAAAAAAATATAAAAACACCCAACCTGCAAGCTGCACTTCTTATGACAGCCTGTGAGAGTGGGCAGGTGCAGAAAATCAAAATGGAGGCACCCTTTCCTCCCCATATAGGTTAAAATCAATATATACCAAATATAACGTATGGTTCTGCACAAAAAACACTTCTGAAAAAACATATGCAAACCTTGGTGCCACTGGCAGGGCTGCGGCACACATATATATATATATATATATATATACATATACACACGCACTCCACTGCCAGCGGCACATTACTGCAAAAAGGGCAAAACATTACATATTTTGATCAAAAGATGTTTAAAGGAGGTCGGTGGACCCAGTGAGAGGCCTGAATGTGGCTCTATTGAGAGGTAAAAGATAGTGTAGGACTGCCCGATTTGAGATCACGTTGAATGTCGTGGGCAGCTTAAACATCTTTTGATCAAAATATGTGAACCGAGAATCTCAAAGTTTTTTCATGTATGATAGACAGCATAAATGCTTCTTTAGGGATTTCCACGTAATGTATTGCCCTTTTTGCAGTAGTGTGCCGCTGGCAGTGGAGTGCGTGTGTACATGTATATATATATATATATATATATATATATATATATATATATATATATATATATATATGTGTGCCGCAGCCCTGCCAGTGGCACCAAGGTTTGCATATGTTTTTTCAGAAGTGTTTTTTGTGCAGAACCATACGTTATATTTGGTATATATTGATTTTAACCTATATGGGGAGGAAAGGGTGCCTCCATTTTGATTTTCTGCACCTGCCCACTCTCACAGGCTGTCATAAGAAGTGCAGGTTGGGTGTTTTTATATTTTTTTTCTCTCTGGATAATGGAGGTCGGTGGACCCAGTGAGAGGCCTGATTGTGGCTCTATTGAGAGGTGAAAGATAGTGTAGGACTGCCCGATTTGAGATCACGTTGAAAGTCGTGGGCAGCTTAAACATCTTTTGTTCAAAATATGTGAACCGAGAATCTCAAAGTTTTTTCATGTATGATAGACAGCATAATATTTCGCTCCATGTTCAGAAATATAAAAATTTGAGAAGGTATGGAAGAGTTTTGGAAAGTCTCTTATTAAAAGACGGCAAATCACAGCTATTCTCAAATCCCTCAAATCAAAACAAAATTGCTGGATTCAAATTAAACTGCAAAGTAGATCTATCAACAAAGCTTGACTGACCAAAAGTGAAAAAAACACGTATCTGTAATGTATTCGGAAAATAAAAGGTATTTTTTGGCACCTATCAATTCACCTGTGGTGACTACAAAATTGCTGTATTCACATTTAAGTGCAAGGTGCCTCAATGAACAAAGCTGTAGTGCGCCAAAGTGAAAAAACACGTATCTGTAATGTATTCGGATAATAAAAGGAATTTTTGGCACCTTTCAATTCACCTGTGGTGACTACAAAATTGCTATATTCACATTTAAGTGCAAGGTGCCTCAATGAACAAAGCTGTAGTGCGCCAAAGTGAAAAAACACGTATCTGTAATGTATTCAGATAATAAAAGGTATTTTTTGGCACCTATCAACCTGTGCTGACTACAAAATTGCTGGATTCTAATTTAACTGCAAGGTGGCTATATCAACAAAGCTGGAATGGGCAAAATTGAAAAAGAACACCTATCTGAAATGTATACTGATAATAAAAGTGGAGTTTTGCACCTAACAAAGAGACCTGCAGTTACTAGAAAAGATGTGTATCCTAATATAAGTTCAGGCTGCCCAATATCCAGGAAATATTTCAATAGAAAACTGTTAATAATAAAGCTATTGCAGTGCAATGTCTACACTAAGTCTTGGTGAACTTTATCCAGTATTCTTTATAGAGCTTGTCTGTGTTCGCCCGTGGGCCCCCCCCTCCCCCGCTCCCCTCCGTGACTTTACAGCGGTAGATGCTCCTTTAAAATTCTCTACCTAACTACATAAAATCTTCCAATCTCTGATCTAACTAAGTTGTAAGGATCACAGCTAACAGTAGAGCTTTCTCTGTGAAGAAATAGAATAATTTCGCTGAGCTGTTTGGACACAGGCAGAGCGCACGTCCTCCTGCTATGAGACGCTGAGAGACACTGATCATGAACAGGAAGGGCTGTTCTATGTAAAACGAGGTCATGTGATTTTTCCAGCCAATCGCAACCATACACATCCCAGTCATGACGTCGCACACACATCTCACCCTGCTCTATTCTATTTTCTTCCTAACAGGTAGATGTTTTCAATGATGGCATAATTCCTCTCTGCAGGGGACAGTTTCCTACTTAGGTAGACCACAGGGTGCTCTTCCACGTTCATTTTCTGGGACATAACAGCCCCCAGACCTACGTCAGGGGCATCGGTCTGTACCAAAAAATTCACAGGAGAAGTCTGGGGCTACCAGCACTGGGTTCCCACACAGAGCCTGTTTAAGCTCCTAGAAGGCTTTCTCTGCCTCTGGGAACCACTTAATCATGGCTGACTGGGCGCCCTTAGTTAAGTCAGTCAGTGGCACGGCTATTTCCGCGAACTTCGGGATAAACCGTCTGTAGTAGCCTACGATTCCCAAAAAGGCCCTGACCTGCTTTTTGGTGAGGGGGCGGGGCCACTTTTGAATTGCTTCTACCTTGTTAAGTTGGGGTTTAATCTCCCCACGACCTACTATGTACCCCAGGTATCTAGTTTCCTCCATCCCCAAGGCACATTTACTTGGGTTTATTGTAAAGCCGGCTTCCCGCAGGGAGTCAAGTACGGCCTGGACTTTTACTAGATGACTTTCCCAGTTATGACTAAAGATGACAATGTCATCTAAGTAGGCAGCTGTAAACTTCCTATGTGGACGAAGGACTTGATCCATGGCTCTCTGAAATGTGGCTGGGGCCCCCTGCAACCCAAAAGGCATGCGGACATATTGGAACGACCCATCCAGAGTAGAGAAAGCCGTTTTTTCCTGAGCATCTTTGGACAGGGGGATCTGCCAGTAGCCCTTTGTGAGTTCAAGGGTGCTTATATACCTCGCCGGCTCTAATTGCTCGATTAACTCATCTACCCGGGGCATAGGGTAAGCATCTACTGTGGACACTTCGTTGAGTCTGCGATAGTCATTGCAGAACTTCCACTCCCCATTTGGTTTTGGCACTAACACGATGGGACTGGACCATCCACTCTTGGACCTCTCAATCACCCCTAAGTCTAGCATTTTTTGTACTTCTTTAGAGATGACCTCCCGGCGGGCCTCAGGGATCCTATAGGGCTTTAAGTTTATTCTCACATGGGGGTCTGTCAGGATCTCATGCTCTATCACCTTAGTACAACCTGGCATTTCTGTGAAGAGGTCTTGATTCCTCTGCAATAGTTCTCTACATTGTTGCTTTTGGGAGGGGGATAGGGTCTCTGAGATTTTTACCGCTTCTATGTCGGTCACCGATTTGGTCACCAGGCAAGGCCTCTCATGTGAGTCTCTCTCCTTCCAGGGTTTTATCAGATTGACATGGTAAATTTGGAAGGGTTTCCTCTTCCCTGGTTGGTGAACCTTATAATTGACCTCCCCCACCTTTTCCACTATTTCATAGGGACCCTGCCACTTAGCAAGGAACTTGCTCTCAACGGTGGGTACTAATACTAGTACCCGATCACCTGGGTTAAAATGCCTGATCCTGGCGGACCTATTATAGACCTGGGCCTGGGCTTCTTGTGCCTGAGGAGATGCTCTTTGACAATTGGCATTACATTGGACATCCTTTCATGCATGTGGGCCACATGCTCCACTACGCTCTTATGGGGCTTGACTTCACTCTCCCAAGTATCCTTGGCCACATCTAAGAGACCCCTAGGATGCCGACCATATAAAAGTTAAAAGGGTGAAAACCCTGTGGAGGATTGGGGTACCTCTCGAATTGAGAACAGCAAATAGGGTAATAGGCAGTCCCAATCTCGCCCATCCTTCTCTACCACTTTCCTCAGCATGGCCTTCAGTGTCTTGCTGAAGCGCTCAACGAGACCATCTGTCTGAGGATTTTAGACAGAAGTGCGCAGTTGGGTATCCTTTAACACTCTGGACAGCTCCCTCATTACCTTTGACATGAACGGGGTGCCCTGATCCGTCACGCTCTCCTTAGGAATTCCTGTTCGGGAGAAGCCATAGAGCAGCTCCCTTGTGATGTGTCGGGAGGAGGGGTTCGGTAGAGGAATGGCTGCCGGGTAACGGGTAGCATAATCAACAATGACCAATATATACTGATGGCCTCTTGCTGACTTCACTAACGGCCCTACCAGATCCATCCCTATCCTATCAAAGGGGACCTCTATGATTGGCAACGGTACCAGAGGGCTCCGGAAATGGGCTACCGGGGAGGTGACCTGGCAGGTGGGACAGGATTGGCAGAAATCCTTGATTTCCCGGTAGCACCCGGGCCAATAGAACCTTCGTAGTACCCTCTCGAGCGTTTTATCTGCCCCTAAATGGCCCCTCAACACATGGGAGTGGGCCATATCCAAAACCATACGCCTATAGGGACCAGGAACTAATAACTGCTCCACCTCCTCGTCCCTAATTTTGGTCACCCGGTATAATAGGTTGTGATTTAGGGCAAAGTGGGGGAACCGATCCTCTGCTCCCGACACCTGGGGTACCCCATTGAGGACCATCTCATTTTCCCGAGCCCCTTTTAGGGTTAAGTCCTGGAGTTGGGCGGTACCAAAATGTTGCCTGGATACCCCCAAATCAGGAACAGTTTCTTCTGAGGAGACCCCTTCCTCATTGTCCCCCACCATGACCGAGAAAGGAAACTCTGGGCTCTTAGGTTCCCCCCCCCAGTGGCCTTGTCCAGGCACCCTGGGTGACCTGGCAGAGCGGGTTTCTGCCACATGTCCCAGAATAAAGGGCAGTCACGACCCACAATAACATCATGTAATAGTTCTCGCACAACCCCAGCATGGTGGGATATAGTACCCCAACCTGTCTCCAGGTTAACCTGAGCCACTGGGTAAACCCGGGTGTCCCCGTGGATACATGTGACCCCCACTTTCTTCCCAGGGACCAACACATGTGGGAGCGAGGCTGAGATCAGGGTGACCACACTCCCTGAGTCCAATAGTCCAGAGACCATGATGCCATTCACTATGATTTGACACATTTGGGGTTCCTCCCCATTGTTTGACACGGCGCTGCACGCCGTTTGCGCAAAGAGAGAACTGCGGCGGGTCGCAGAGCAGTCCATCGGTTCCGACGTGAGAGGGCACTGGGTGGCTATATGTCCGGGGCCCCGACATCTCCAGCATATAATACTACGGGGCATCTCCTTGGACACTGGGTCTGGGCCTCCCCTGGCCTTGGCACGACCCTCCCGGGGAGTCTTGGCCCCTGGCTTCTTGATTTCCCAGTCTCTCCGGCCCTCCCAGTATGGGAATTTCAGGTCCCCTGGTGCCCCCAGGGATCTCTCCATAGCATGGAACCTCTCTACCAGTCCCACTTGGTCATCCGCTGTTTGGGGGTCACCCTGTGCAACCCAGCACTGTACAGAATGCGGCAGCGAGTGCATAAAGCGGTCCATAACCACCCGCTCCACCATTTGCGCTGGGGAGCATATCTAGGGCTGCAGCCATTTTTGGACCAGATGCAACAAGTCAAATAGCTGTGACCTGGGAGGCTGTGACCTGGGAGGCTTGGACCTACTGTACGCCCAGTGGTGTACCCTCTGAGCCCGGACTGCCAATGTCACACCAAGACGTGCCAGGATCTCTGCTTTTAACTGGGAATATTCCTTAGCGTCCTGTAAGGCAAGGTCGTAGTAGGCCTTTTGGGCTCCCCAGACAGATATGGGGCCAGCACCTCAGCCCATTGCTCCGGTGGTAGGGCCTCCCGGTCGGCGACTCGTTCAAACATGGTGAGGAACGCCTCGATGTCATCTTCCGGAGTCATCTTCTGGAGGGCTTCCCTGACAGTCCTCCTGGCCCGATGTCCATCATCACGTGACGGCGGAGCTGGAGTTTCCCGGGCCCGCACGGCATCCGTTAACATGGCCATCTGCTGCATCAGAAGCTGATTGGTTGCCTGCTGCACCTGCAGGGCTTCAGTATGAGCCCTCTGCTGCTGTTCCGTAGCTTGTCTCTGGGCCTGCATGGCTTCCCCATGAGCTTTCTGCTGCTGCGCTGTGGCTTGCTGCTGCTGCAGATTTGCCTGAACCAGTTGCCTAATCAGCTCCTCTATATCAGCAGTTTTAGCTTGGCACTTTGCTGCTTTGACCCAGGACATACACAGCGGATCTGTGCCCACGTCCTCCAACCACTTGTGGAAGGTCGCAAGTCTGCTTGCAGCCTTCCGGAGTTCTATTGCGGAGCAGGGAGAGCTCGCCCTCTGCTTCACAATAGAGTCTTCCGATGTATGCGCTCCGGGAGGAGTCGCATACAGCCGAAGCAATCCCCGCCGGTGCCCGGGCCATAGCAGTGCCCGGACGCGGACGCGGAACAGAGAGTCAGCTGTATGCGCTCCCAGGAGTCGCATACAGCTGTGAAGATCGCTGACAGTCGGGGACTGCCTGTATATCAATTTTATCATGCATTTATTGGGTCAAAAGATAATAGGTGATTTTTTGTTATGATGCTTACTGGAAATGCAGACCCTCTGATTTAGCATTGGGCTAAGCCAGCGATGATGTTATTCTTCACCCTTAACAAGTAGATGTGGAGCTTTCTACAGGGAATACAGAGTTCGCTACCCCCAGAGTAGTTTACATTAGCACCTTCTGGCCTTGGCTGGAATGGCTTCCAAAACAAGAAGATGGAATTTGTAGTCAAACAGGCTTTGGTCAGGGCAGACTGAGTTCTTCCAAACACAAAGGGCGAGATGTCCAAAAATTGGAAGTGCTACGTCAGTTTTTAGGTGCGTTAAATAAGTGTAAAGTGTGCCAGAAAGTCTGATCCTTTCAAAAATCTGGCGTCAGGTATACCTTGCATAGTAAACATAATGCGCCTAAAAATGATGCACTGTGCGCCTCCATAACATACTCTACCAATGAAATGTTTTGTGCCGCGATTAGCGCAAATTGTGGCATATAGCATATCATTAGAAGCGTATGTAATGCCCCTATCTAGGCACATCACGCACAGAGGAACATAGCTTATCATTACAAGTATATGAAATGCGCCTAACACATACTTGTAATGCGCCTAACACATACGTAAAATGTGAAATGCGCCTAACACATATACACTTGTAATGATGTGCTATGCGCCTCAATAGGCACAGCTCATTATGGAGGCGCACAGCGCATCATTTTTAGGCGCATTACAATGTGTCGGTCCCAGCATATAATGCGCCTAATTTTGGTGTACGACAGTTCATTCACATCCAAAATATGCCGTCAAAAGCGGTTTTAGCGCAATATAGACCAGAAAACTGGAGTTGGCATGTTGGGAAATGTCTCCCAAAGTCTTTACTAGGATAAACCACAGTAGATACACATTTCCACTCTGACAAAACCTAAAGCTCAGATACTGGAGTGGACCATGCAGGTCATTGTCCTTAACCCCTTACCGCTGCAGCCAGTTTTGATCTCCCTGACAGAGTCCCATTTTTTAAATCTGACATGTGACACTTTATGTAAGAATAACTTTTTGACACTTCTACCTATCCATGTGATTCAAAGATTGTTTTCTCGCGACACATGGGGCCACATGTATAAAAACTGTATTTCCAAAACTCTCTTTGTTGCCCATGGCAACCAACCAGAGCACCCTTTCATTTTTCCAGAGCAGTATATGAAATGACAGGAGCGCTCTGATTGGTTGCTATGGGCAACAAAGAGAGATTTAGACCTAGACCATTTTCATACATGTGGCCCGTTGTGCTTTGAGTTAGTAAGAAATTTTGGTACAAAAAAAACCTTGTTTATTTGTGAAAAATATCAAAATATCGTTAAAAATTTGAAAAACTTGCCATTTTCAAACTTCAAAAATGTCTGTGTGTCAGACAGATATTAATTCCACTCAAAATAGTTTATAACTAGCATCTACCATATGTCCACTATAGGTTGGCATCATAGTTTAAATTATTTTTATTACGACGTTAGAGGGCTTATAAATTTAGAAGTCATTTTTCACATTTTCAAGGAAATTTCAAAATACTTTTTTTTAGGGACCAGGCCAGTTCTGACATGACTTTGAGAGGCCTGTATGTTAAATACCCCTATAAATGACTTTAACTAAGAAAATACACCCTTTAAGTAATTTACAATAGTGTTTATGAAGTAGAAATTTAACTTTTTTTTTGTGCAGATTTTCAGTTTTTATTCATTATTCACAGGAACACGGTAGATGTGACCAGATAAATGCAACATAATATTAATTCCCCAGATTCTGCCGTTTTCAGAGATATCCCAAATACGGCCCTAGTGTGCTATTTGGCTCAACCACAAGCCTCAGAGTAGGAAGAGAATCTATCAGACTTTGGGGTCTTGTTTTTCATTATTATTTTATTTAGGCGCCATTTCAGCTTTGCGGACAACCTAAGGTGCTAAAACTTAATAAACTCGCCTAAAAATACCTCATATTGGAAACCACACCCCTTAAGGAATATATCCAGGGAGGTAGTGAGTATATTGACCCCACAGGTGTTTCACAAACTTTTTTGTGCTTGGCTGTGAACATTTTTTTTTCAACAATCTGTAGTTTTAGCTGAAAATGTGTCATTTTTACAAGGAATCCTGGAAGAAAAGCACCCCAAATTTTGTTACCTATAGATGGAAGCCAACTGCTTACTGTGGCTGACAACATGCATGAATGGCCCTTACCACAACAAAGCCAGGTAACCTTGGTGACATTTAGCTTGTTGGTATCCTGTTTTACTCCACCTATGGGCAGAAAAATGTAACCGCCTGAGGTCGCTCTGCTACATATCCCCCACTTTGGTAAAGGCCATAGGACTTTTTGCACCTTGCATAGCCTCCCTCCAGGGTCAAAGCTCCTACTTTGGGACAAAATCTCACTCCGTCCTTGTTGCTCTCGCTTACTATGGGAAAGCACCCCACTTTTCTCACTGAATTTACTTTTCTCCCTCATGTTCCATAACACCGGAGACATACCTCCCACTTCCTGCTGGACAGCACTGGAGTCATTCATATACTCGGCTCTTACCACATTCACACAGGTACCTGTCGCTAAGGGCAACATACCCTCTACATCTTCAGAGGCAGAGACAAAATTGTCCACATACAGCTCAGCTGTAGGCTCATACCATGCTCACCCCACAATGGGTAACAGACAGTTCATGGCCAAATTACTACAGGTGGCACAATCCATGCATGTCCTTTAACAAGGATGTCACCACCTTCAGCTCACACGCTGCCATTCACAGGGTTACTACTGACTACCCCAATTTTTTGTTATAATTTCTCAGTGACAACAATCTTCTCTTTATACACCCCTAGAGCTTCTGAGAGCACATTCACCTGCTCACACTTCTTACTGGCTGTGTCTAACAGCTCACTTTTTTCAACTCAAGGTGGAGATACTTCACCATCTCTGTACATGGTTGCTATGGGAGAACTTTTGGTGTCAGTCGGGATCACTACTGCATCCTGCATGCTATCAAGCTCACCCAGTCCACTAGAGTCAAAGGCGGACACATTTATACCTGACACTTCCCAAATAGCGGCAGGGCGATCGATCGTTTCTATGGTTCTCCCACTCATACACCAGACCTGCAGTGCTCACACCAGGCACCACAATCATTTTATGCTTATCAATGGATTCCCCTGATTTGTACTAAAATTTTTCAGGTCCTGAACACTGATGACATTTTTACAACAAATCTCGTCAGTGCCATCAAGGTAGTCTCTCACACCATCACATTGTTTATTACCATGTATGCAGTTCCCATCCTCACATTTACACTGATTTGGCTGGCAGATATGAGAAGGACATTTCATTTCATCACTTCTATCTGAATAATCTTCACTACTATCTGATGTTTCATCTATGCATGCATACACCTCACTAGGATCTAGGCACACCCTCTTTATACTAGTCTCCTCACACATTTCAAGAGAGCAATCACATTCGTGGTTTGCCTTTTACCTTTCAGGCAACACACTTGCTGTGTGCACACTAGAACATGCAAGCACCTCTATGGCACCAACTTGAACAGATTACTACTACTACCAATTACTGCAGACACATTACCTGCACTACTTGTAGCAATGCCAGCCATGACTTCTAGGGGAACACCTGAGCTGCTCTTGTTTACTGCTATAGCTGTAGCACTTCTAGCAGCATGTTTACAGTTGGCAGTAACTGAAGCTAACTTTGTGACACAGCTAACATCCTCCTGCTCAGGCTGTGTGACATAGCAATTGGTGACAGGTACATTTTTCCCATTAGTATCATTTCCAATAGACAACATTGCAGATATGTCATAATCATTAAGTCCACATATACCAGTCTCAGTACACTCAGGACTCTTCTGGCTTGGCAGCAAATCTTGACCTCCGTTTAGCTAAGTCCTCCCATAGATCATGCACATGAACGAGAGTCTCCCAGCATGTAACAAACCCATAGTTGCCAACTTTTGAAAATGAAAAAGCAGGAGACTCTAGTCGGCAAACATTTGCATGGACACGCCCATTTTGTCGGTATACCACGCCCCTTCAAAAAGCCACACCCACTCCACCTAACTGCATAACGGCTTTAGAAGAAAGCCAGGTAGATGCCCTTATAGCCAGGTAGTAACCCCCCATAACCAGGTAGTGCCCCTTACAGGCAGGTAGATGCCCCCTTGTAGCCAAGTAGATGCCCCCTCTGTAGCCAGGTAGATGCCCCCCTTTGTTAGCCAGGTAGATGCCGCCTTTGTTAGCCAGGTAGGTGCCCCCCTTTGTTAGCCAGGTAGGTGCCCCCCTTTGTTGCCAGGTAGGTGCCCCCATTGTTGCCAGGTAGTGCCCCTCTGTTGCCAGGTAGTGCCCCCATTTTTGCTAGGTAGTGCCCCCTCGGTTGCCAGGTAGTGCCCCCCTTGTTAGCCAGGTTTTGCCCCATCTGTTGCCAGGTAGTGCCCCCTCTGTTGCCAGGTAGTGCCCCCCTTGTTGCCAGGTAGTGCCCCCATTGTTGCCAGGTAGTGCCCCCATTGTAGCCAGGTAGTGCCCCCTCTGTTGCCAAGAACATTGTAGCCAGGTAGTGCCCCCATTGTTGCCAGGTAGTGCCCCCATTGTAGCCAGGTACATTGTAGCCAGGTACAGCTAATAAAAATAAAATAATAAAATCCACTTACCTCACCAGGCTCCTGCAGCGTGGCCAGCTCCCGACCGATCTTCTCAGCGGCGCAGGGGGACTGAGTGCAGCCGCGCATCACTTCCCCTGCGCCGCTGACCTGTATGTACGGCGCGCACAGGCACCGGACATACCGGGGGAGGAGGGAGCGATCCCTCCTGCCTCCTCCCTGCACAGCGAGACTCCGGGCGGGTGAGCGGACGCAGCGGACGCTTCACCTGCCTGTGGGAACGGACCGGCGGCGCCCGAGTAGCGCACAAGCGCTACTCTGTCGCCATGGCCATTTAAAGAACCCCCGCTGCCTGGCGGCGGGAGGTTCGCCAACTCTGCCGGGATGGCGGGGGGGGGGACCCCAAATAGCGGGACCCCCCGCCAAAAACGGGAGAGTTGGCAAGTATGAACAAACCCCCCTGGAGCAGTCTTACCCGGTCTATGACAGGCCCCCACACCGGGTATGATGATGAGTGCAGTCTGAAACTCTCTTGCTGACTGTCCATGTCACCCAGGGGTGGTGCTCCACCCACCTGGAACTCCAGGGTTTGGGGCTGTAGCCTCTCCAGCATCCTCCTGAGAGGGCAGACAGGAGTACATCCTGCTGCTCTGTGGCACCTCCAACAAGGCTCCCTCTGCTGGACAGTGTCAGCAGCTGCCTGCTGCTGAGGTTGGTTGCTTCTGGCATTAGCAGCCTCTATGTAACGCTGCAACTCAATCTCGCCAGACGTGCACCCATTCTTTGATGGATGACACAGCCTCTTGGCCATAGGATATCCCCTCATGCAGTCTTCAGGTTGGTTACCTTTAGCAATGGATTTCCCCACTTCTGGCTAAGCATCCTCCTGCACACAAACAGTCCTTTTTAACCCCAGACATACCAGAATCTCTGTCTTAAGTTTGAGACAAGCCACAGTATACCCTCTGGTGCTTGCCAGTCAGATAGGATGGCTGAACATCTGTCCACTGCTCTGTGGGTAGCCTCTCGCTAAGAGCTACTAGCTCAAAAGCTGCGAAAAAGACTTCCATCTCTTCCCCAGCGGTCATCTTCCACCACATCACCCTTAGCACCACACTTCAGGCCCTCCAGTCATCCGCTGAGGTCTCCCTTGGCAACACAGCCTCTTGCTCAATAACAAGTTGTGCTTGGAGCCTAGGGCTATGTTCACACGGTGTAACTGCGGGACGTATTTCACCCACGAACTGTGGATTACCGTAATGACTGGGACGTATTTCAGCCCGTAATTCACGCAGTACGGCGCGAATTACGGGCTGAAATATGTCCCAAAATAAGCCGTGTGAACATAATCATAGAATGTCCTCCTGCTGCTCTGCCAACTGCTGGGCCCACTGCTGCTGGGGAGTCGCCTGCATCAACTGGCTGAGCAGCTCCTCCATGGCAAACTAAAAAATTTTCTAGCAGCAACAGTCTTTTTTAGACCACACACTCTCTGTACTGGGTTTGTCTCACAACCTTTTTTACAACCACCAATAATTATGCTTCCAGCCCTTTAAATGTCAATGCAGCAGTCCTGTGTGCTTCCACCTGTGTCAATTTTTGCGCCAATCTTGCTCAGTTTGTGCCAATAATGCCTGTAGCATCCTCCACCAAATGGGAGCACCCGCTTAGCTCTCGATGCCATCTTGGCCGATCCCGGGGGTCTTTCATGTCACGAATTGCCATTTTTTTGGCAAAAGTTCTGGCACAAACATCACTTCAACACCAGAGCAATAGTTTTAAACTGGCCTTAGCCAGCTTTATTCAGGCACCAGTTACAGGAAACAAAATATACAAACAAACAAAATCCTCAGCCGTCTAGCAACTAACTATAACTTTAGAGTTATAGTTCCCTCTCTAACATGGTCTTGACCTAGTATCCAGCACCACCAAATACAGTACAGTCACTGTACACAATATAGGCCTTCCTCAGCCTGGGGATCAGAGCCCTTCACCAGCTCTGATTTGCTCCAACCTTGGCAGCAAGCCACACCCCCTGATTACCTGGAGCAGCAGGCTTTATATAGCCCTCCAAAGACCTACCAAAACCCTACCCTGGAACACGGGGAGTAAGCACCCACCTAACACTTTGCCTACTACCGATAAGTGCCTTTTCGGACCGGCTGAAACAGCCACACTACCTATAGATGGCGGCCAACAGCTTACTGTGGCTGACAACATGCATGAATGGCTCTTACCACACCAAGGCCAGGTAACCTTGGTGACATGTTGCTTGTCGGTATCCTGTTTTACTCCACCTATGGGGAGAAACATGGTTGTGTGAGGAGCTGACATGAGAAGGGCAGAGAAGAAGGTCCTGTGTGGAGCAGAGATTGCATGAGGGGAGGTATCTAGAGATTAAGGCAGAGATGATTTGGGGGGAAAGGTTATGGAGAGCCTTGTAGGTCAATTAGAACAGTTTTTATCTTCTGCATGTTTATAGCCGGATTACCTATTGGTATTGCTGCAATTGAAATCTACTCTTTCATATACTTTTAATTCAAGGGGTTGCATTATACTGTAATTCTTGCTTCACAGCATTCCAACGGCCTTAAATTGTTTTTCTATTTAAAAACATCTTGTTTTTTGTGGTAGGGGAATTATTTAACTCTGCCATTTTAGGGTATATACCAGGCCCGGACTGCCCATAGGGCAAACCGGCATTCGCCTGGTGGGCCGCTGGGGTCCGGCCGCAGCGCCAGTTCGGAGCGCCCGTCGAGGAGGCCGGTGTTTCCCCCCGGCGGGCCCCGAGTGCCGGCGCATGGCGCACATACAGGGGCCGCAGCGGCCGAGGCAGAACAGCCGGGATCTTCTGATCCCGGCCGTTCAGCGCCCGCGCAGCAGGCTCGTGATGTGATGACGTCATCGCACGCCTGCTCCACGTCCCGCACTCGGCTGTGAGCGGCCACTCTGAAGCAGGAGAAGAGGAGGGAAACCAGGTTTATTTATTTTTTTTAAACTACATACTGGCTCTGCCTGCCTATATACTGGCTCTGCCTGCCTATATATTGGCCCTGCCTGTCTACATACTGGTCCTGCCTGCTTATATAGTGGCTCTGCCTGCTTATATACTGGCCCTGCCTGCTGATATACTGGCCCTGGCTGCCTATATACTGGCCCTGGCTGCCTATATACTGGCCCTGCCTGCCTATATACTGGCCCTGCCTATATACTGGCCCTGCTTGGCTACATACTGGCCCTGCCTGGCTACATACGGGCCCTGCCTGGCTACTTACTGGCCCTACCTGGCTAATTACTGGCCCTGCCTATCTGATTACTGGCCCTGCCTGGCTACATACTGGCCCTGCCTGCTAATTACTGGCCCTACCTGGCTGCTTACTAGCCCTGCCTGGCTACATACTGGCCCTGGCTTCTAATTACTGCCGCTGGCCCAACCTGGCTAATTACTGGCCCTACATGGCTAATTACTGGGGGCAGCCCTAGCTACCTGGCTGATTACTGAGGGAAGCCCTAGCTACCTGGCTAGTTACTGGGGGCAGCCCCAGCTACCTGGCTAGTTACTGGGGGGCAGCCCCAGCTACCTGGCTAGGTACTGGGGGCAGCCCCAGCTACCTGGCTAGTTACTGGGGTGCAGCCCCAGCTACCTGACTAGTTACTGGCGGCAGCTCCAGCTACCTGGCTAGTTACTGGGAGCAGCCCCAGCTACCTGGCTAGTTACTGGGGTAGGCCTGTCTACCTACCAAATTAATGGAGGGCCCTGTTTACCTACCTATTGGGGGTCTACCTATTACATGCCACTTATCTGACATTTTTTAATTTCTAATTTTTAGGGTTTAACATACGCTGTTTGGGGGTACAATTACTAACTTTTTATTGTGTGGGGCACCAAAGAGGGCACTATTACTATTTGGGGCTCTATGAATATGGAGCTTGTACAGATTTGGGAACTGATAGGAAAGTGCTGGAAAAGAGAGGAGTCTAAGATGTATTTGTGGTAAATTCTACAGGGACAAGTAGTGACCGGGAGAAGAAGACATTGCATGCTCAACCGCACAGAGAAAAAATGGAAGGGAACAACTCATCAGGGAAGACGTCATGGAGGTTTGGGACAGATAGAGAAGAAAAGGAGAAGAGAACAACTCCTATCAGAGATGACGTCTGCTGTGAGTCCCTGCTGTCAGGGGTAATTTTACTTCTGTGTTGAATCAGTGCTGTATTCATGTGATGGTGATCTGACTACTGGTGATCTGATTGGTGGTGTTGTAGGTTATGTTGGTGTTTATGTAGTGTCAGTGTGGGCTTGTCCCTTATTGTAAAGCAAATGCACACCTGACTCTGTAAAGAGGGGTTTCTCTGCACCACTTTTTCTTTCTTGCTTATGTTTAGGGTGCTCTCACACAGAGCGGTTTTGGTGCATTTTTTGATGCGTTTTTTTTGTGCAGAAATGTACAGCATTAACTACACTGCCTTTCTGCACATAAACGCACCAAAAATGCTCTGTGTGAAAGCACCTTTATTGTGTAGTTTATTTTAGAAAGTGGCGAGGTGCGAGAACAAGGGAAATTTTTTAAGCGGATATTGTATGTGGGCTGGTGGGGGCTTTGTGCCAGGGCTGATTTTTATTCTCAGTCCGGCCCTGGTATATACCCTAGCATTTAAGCATTGAACTCTCACAACACAAATGCTAATAGAAAAAGAAAAAAAAAGTTTTATGATACTTACTGAATAAGGAATGTTCCATGGAAAAGGGTCAGTCAGGGGGGGGGAAAGGGGGAAATTGTGGCTGACACAATTCCAAAATTTGGGCAGCCCAAGAAAATTTTAGGGCCACCAGAAGGGGGGTGGGGGAGGAACCCTGCTTATAAACCTTAAATTTGTTATGGGTGGGGGATGTAAATCAGTGGATAAAGCTCCAAATCTTTTTATTGTTAAACTCCAACTTAATTCTTTAATTTGTTGTCCTTCTTTTCCCCTGTTTATTAAAACCTTTTTGGGGCCCTTTTTTTTTTTTTTTTCTTCCCTTTCCTACTTCCCTGCAAACCTGTGTGCCCAATAATCAAAAGGCCTCAAGGACGTTTTCTCAAAAAATCAGTGGAGGTTTGAAGCCGGGCCCAGTCAGAAAAACCCCCCTTAGTTGGTGTTATGGAAGGAAGAGCTGGTGCCTCTGTGATCATCGTCACTTTTAAATTTGGGGGTTGCATCACGAAAAAGAAACAGGGCTTCAACAGACAGAGACAGGCCCCGACAAAAAGTCCAGACGCTTTTGGGTTTTTTTAGAGACTAAAAAAAAACGAAAGGCTTAATTTCGGCCAAAAAAAAAAAAGACCTTTGGGAACATTACTAACGAGGCCCTTTCCGTTTTATACGCTGCAGCCCAGTGAGGTTTCCCTTTAGCATCAAGGGGTTCACGAGACCGCTAACAATGCGTAGTTTTTTCAGCAGGGGTGAGCTTCCTACTTAGGTATGGGGATGCTCCTTCCCCGTCTATTCCGGGAAAACATCCCAACCCGTCCCAGAAATCGCATCCGTTGCACAAAAAATCTTTTTAAAAAATTGGGGAGGTTTTTTGAAGGGCCAGTCACGGAGCCATTTTTTAAAAACCCCTTTGAATGCCCCTTTCCCTCTAATTTCCCAATGACCATGATGGACTTACTGTGCCGTGTTAGACCAAGTATTAACCCCCAAAAATATGAAAGGCTCTCACTGCCTTTTTTTTTGTGGGTGTGGGCCCTTCCTGAATAGCTTGCACTTTATTGATTTGGGGGGTTTTATAAACCCCTACCCCAATTAATACCCCAATATGGGGTTCTAAAAAACCCAAAGGGGCATTTTTAGGATTGCTGTTAGCCCCCTTTTTCTCAGGGGAATTAAACCTGACCTTGGGTAAGGTTTTTCCAGTCCTCACTAAATATAAAAAGTCGTTAGATACATGCGTACTGACGATGGGGCTTTAGGATAATATCCATTAACCTTTGAGAGAACCCCGTGGACGACTGTGGAACTCCACGCACAGAAAACATTGATTGGAGGGGACAGCCCCCAGTCCTTCCCACCTTACTGACCACCCTCTTAAGCATGCTTTTAGTGTCTTGTTGAATGTCTCAACAAGGCCACCTGTCTGTGGGTGGTAAACTAATGTATGCAAGTGTTTGATAGGGTTTCAGTTTGATAACTTTCGACCGTCGCATAAAGGAATTCTTGGGCTGTAAAATTTCCTTGGTATCCCGGTACTGTGGTTGTGGCTTTGTGGTTCCAGATTATCCGGGAGACCCCGGTTTCAGGCATAGCAGCCTCTTTCCTGGTCCTCATCCACCTGCAAGCATTCTGGGGGAAATTTGTACCTTTCTCTGTGGTCACTCCTGCTGCCTGAACCGAAACATCAGGGTCAAATTGTTCAGGGTGAACCGTAGATGCATCAACATTATGAATAACATTAGACATTACCTAGTACTGCCATAAGCCCCAAAATAGGGGGAAGTCTCTTCCGAGGGTCACGTGTCATCAGGGCCCCCAAACCCCCCCCCTTCATGGGGGCCAAGTCCACAGGATCTCCAGTTTTACTACTGCGGTAGTGACTCCCGTAGTCCCGTAGTGACCCAGTAGTAGTCCAGTAGTAGTCCCCTTTTGGACTTAAAGGGTTAGCAAAATTGACCTTATGTTTCACAGGTGTGATATCCTGCGCAGTCTCTGTGGAACAACGGCCATGCAAAAAACGACCCCACCCAGTAATCACAAACCCTTGGGTCTGGGTAAGGGGAAAGGTTTTCAGCCATATGCCAGGGCCTGACACCCCCAAAACGGTTTTCCGCCCTGGTTCCCCGAGTCTTGCTCTGGCCCGGACGTCCAGTGGGACCTTTCCTTTCCCCCACAGGTCCCCCCTAGCCACCTCCCTTTTGGGGCACTTTACACCCCCTTAAATTGGCCCGTTTACCGGATACTCTGGTTTTTGTTCCGGGGGTTGGGGGGGTCCAGGAGATACCCTGTATAATTTTGTACCTCAAAGAGGTTTACGAGGTTTACGAGGTGTTTCGATCCTTGGATCCCTTGTCCAACCCAGCGCTGGAAAAGGGGGTAACACGGATAAACTTGTCCCAAACCACCTTTTCTCCCCTTTTGCAGGTGAGACGCTACAGCTTTAGCCACTTTTTTAAACCCGGGGGACCGGTGACCCGGACGCGCTAGCAGGGGTCAGAATAAGTCCAGTTTGCACCGACGGGGGCCCCACATTGGGGTTTACCCCCAAGCGAGCCGGATCACCTTTGTTTAGATAGACCTAAGCGTCCCCGTCACCAAAGGGCAAAGAGCTTTCTGTGGTCCCATTAAAAGGTTGCCACTACCTCAAACCAAGACCCCCGGTAATTTCTCCACTCCCCACCCCCCAAAGCCCTGATTTAGTCTCAACACGGTGAGCTCACTTCTGCATGGGTGACTGTACAGCGCACGGGCGGTAGGAGACGAACTTGGCGACCTTGGACACTGTGAGCCTCAGACAGGACTTGCTCTTGTAGCTGCTCTTAATTAATATGCTGCTGCATATCAAAAGGGCGAGAAAGTTTGACTCTACCAGCAGGGCGTTTGGTTTCTGACTGGGATCTCATTAGACTCCTCATGCACATTTGTTGGTTCGCACGTCATTAATGGAGGCTACTGTTTAGCATGGATCAGTTGTTTCAGAAGTTCGTCCCTCTTGGCCGTCTGCTTGCTGAGCTGCTGCAGCCTTAACCCAGGACATATGCTCACAGTTCGCTCCAGACACTATTTAAGGAGGCATTTGCCCAATTGCAACAGGTCTGCGTTACTGCAGTCAATGTCCTTTTATCGTGTGGTATGTCTATTTAAAAGTCTGTATGCCCGCATCTGAAACTCTTATGTGGGGGTTAGCAATCTCGAACAGGTACGGAAACATGGGCTTCTTCAAACAGACAGAGTAACGGACACAGATTTATAAAGTCCAAGTCCAGGTGCTGCACATCGGGTTTATTTAGCAGACATAAAACCAAAAGAAAAGGCCTTAAACTACAGGTCAAAACAAAATAAAAGGTCCTTGCTGAGCATCTTCCTGTCTTATACAGCTGCAGACTCCAGTCGAGGCTTACCCTCTTTTTGCATCGAGGGTTCACTAGAGATACCCAAACATAGGGCCTGCAGGCCCAGGCTTGATAGGCATGACAACCAGCCACACTGGTGTGTGGGAGTGGCCACTACCTCCATCTAGAAAAGCCGACCCTGGACAACCGGGGGGGGGGCGGGGGACAAAGCGGAATGGAACCGCTACTTTTATACTATCAATGTGTCAGTAGCATAGTGTCAAGGACCACTAAATTGTCGGCCTTCCCCTTCCACGAGCAAGGCCTCTCGGTGACAACAATCTGTCCATATATCCCTAAAGCCCACATAAAGAGTGTACCTAAGGTGGAAAAATACCTTCCCTCGGCAACTCCGAATGTAACCGTCTCACAGTAATTAGAGGTGGTGCTTGGACAGGTTATTGTATCAACAGTACAGTCCTGTGGAGAGAATAACAGTGATAACTATGTGTACATAGAGACCACATTACTGCTAGCTGATAGGAGATATCTTTTTGATAAATTTGCTAAATAGACCTTTTCATCTGGTCGAGACTTGCATCGTTTGATTGGCTGAATGTGCATTAGGACTCTGAGTTTATCCAGTAGACACAGTCAGAAACAAAAAGCTGGGTATACTTGCTCTTTATATAGTTGTGCGTGCCCATGGTAAAGCATCAAGAGACAACTGCCCTACTTTACTTGGGCCAGGATGATGACAAATCCCTTACTGCAGGAACACAGATTCCCCATGATCAAAACTGATTGCTGTGGGGGATGTGACTTTTAACCTCATCTCCTGGATGCTAGATCGCTATTCTGTTTACGCTGGAAAGCTGGGGTGATGCACACATTCCCCACAGCAATCAGAGTTACAATGATGGGATAGCTGTTGTTACTGCTGTGGGTGATGTAACAGCAACAATAAATAGTATATATATAACCCAAATTACATATAATTGTAAATATACTACATATGATATAGGATGAGGAAAGAATGTTTTTTCACCATGTTACAAACTGCTGCACTGTACTATACACAGCCTGCCTGGAGCTGGAAGATCCCTTTAACTCTAATTGTTATCCCATTAGCGTTCTGTATTTATGCGGTTATGTCTTTGCGCATACACAGCAATTTCACTGGTTAGTTCCTTTACTGGTTGTTGCTTCTTGTGAGGTTAAAGCAAAGCAAATCTTTCCTCTGCCTGTTACCATTTACTTAATTGCTGCACAGTCGCACTTGTTTCTGCAGAATCTCCACCTGTATACATTCCTACAAGTTGCTAACTACAGCGACTAAATTCTTTATACTTCTGTACCACCTTGTGGTCATTACTACATGTGTATACTAAGTTATCCACTTAAGGCGACATGTATGAATTCGACTGCGTACTTTTTTTAACTTGGCGCCGACAGCAGTGTTCTAAAATAGATATAGATGAGTGTAAATCTCGACAGATTTTTGGCGCATTACATAGAGCTTAATGCGCCAAACTTTGTATGGGCATAGGTGTAATGCGCCAAACTGGCGAACTATACTCTATTTAAGCGCCAAAATATATGTTCGTATCTCAGACCACTCTTCTATATCTATTTAGAACTGTGGTGTTGGCGCAAGTAATAAAAAAATACGCATTCGAATTCATACATGTCGCCCGGTTATGTTTCATTGCTGGTTTATGAGGGATATCGAGTGTGTAAATACGACGATTTTTGGCGCTTTACATAGTGTTAGTGCGCCAAGTTTGTGCGCATTACCACCTCTATGCCATACAAGTTTGGTGCTAAAAACCTTATGTATGAGCCCTAATAAATCTTCATACTGTCGGTTTTTTTCTACAACTCTTCTATATTTTTAGACCCTGGAGTGTCGGCTGCCAGTAAAAATAAAGTACGCATTAGAATTCATACATGTTGCCCTTAGTGTTTTTGCCATTTCACTGATTAGCTTACACATGTAGACACAGGTAAATAAATATTATTACCAAATACAATACTGTTCTGATTTTTCTTCTTTTCAGATATAGAGCAGTTCTTATCTCCTGTTTGTGTACAAAAGCGGCCCTAGGTTACAGACCATCTCTCTCTGGTCTAACAAGTTCTAAAACCCTGGCCAAGATGGTGACATTACTCCCTGATGTTTATTATCAGCAGCACAGGAGCTTACTAATAAACTCTAACCTTATAGAGCTCTTTAGCCTTCTACCCTGCTCTTTAGACCCCCCCATCAACAATTGTCCTCTAACTGGTATCAAGCTAATTTGCATACCTCCCAACTGTCCTGGATCCTCTGAGGGCTAACCCACCAGTCCCAAATAGTTGGAGCTGTGTCCCAGAGATACAGGGCACATGCCATTCTCTCCTGCATTAAGGGCGGTGATTATTCCTCCCTTCCTCCTAATTGCCTTACTAGGAAAGTGACATACCCCACAGCAGGGAAAACTGGGTGCCTTCTGTGGGGAAGCGACGCCTATCCAGTGTCCAGGAAAGTTGGGTGGCACCGCATTCCGCACAGCAAACACTCAGTTTTGCTTACTGTCGGGGATGTCACTGAGCTTTTTTGGGCGCTGGATAGGCTTTCCAGTTTCCAGGAAAATCGGTTTGCACCCCACCCCACCCAGCAGGCTCTATTTCCTGGCAGCATACACTTTCCATGCAGAATTCAATAGCATAATGTACCATACTATCGAGTCCTACATAAAAAAGTGTATATTGCCAGGAAATAGAGTAAATGTAGCCCACAGAGGACTACATTTGCTCTATTAACCTCTATGGGGTTGTTGAGGCTATTTTGAGGTATGCGTTTGGATAACTTTTTTCATTGTACCGCAACTGACGACTCAAGTGGCCTTATGCATATTTTCCAACTGCAAGCTGTAATAATACGACTGCTTATTGAATTGCAGCATAACAGATAATGTGTATTTGTGTAATGATGGAGGGTTTGGCCTAAGGAGATGAAACACCCTATAACAAGGTGTGCATAATTAGGTAGCTTGTTTTCTTCTGGTACAATGGACCAAAAAAGGTAAAAAAAAATTGTTTTAAGAGGTGCAGCACTCGGAATTGCTAAGATATTGGGACATGAACAAAGAACCATCAAACGTTTTGTTGCAAATAGTCAACTGGGTCTCAAGGCACTTTGGGGAAAAAAGATGGAAATTAAAAGGGTTGTCTCAAGTTAGACATTGATGGCATATCACTAGGATATTTATGATAGTTGCAGATCAAACACTGTACTTAGAGCTTCCATTGATTTCAATGGGAGAGTCCAGATCACCTCTCTGTTCAGAATGGAGAGGTTTCAGGGCTCGTTCCCAGCTTTCCCAGATTTCGAACCACCTCTCTGTACTCTAACAGGCTCTAGTGCCCTGACACAAGAGCTTGTTTATGTTACTTATTGACAAACTCTAAACCTTTAGAGCTATGTAGCCTTGTGCCCTGCTGTTTAGACCTCTCCATTACTAATGTTTCTCTAACATGCTCAGCTAGAATGGCAGAGTTGATATGCTCATCACTGTTGTAGACCTGATCACAGCTTAACCTGCAAATGGGAGCCTGAATCTGCCTGTGGCTCTGTGAAACAGCATGGTAAGACAACCCTTTTAGCTGCCAAAGATTTGAAACAAATCGAATGTGAAGCAAGCAGGAAATCATTATCCTCCAGTGGTACTATATTCCAGGACTACAACTTCCTTGGAGTGCTCAGAAATACAAAGTGTTCAGGTGATAAAATTTTTTTTATTTTTCCACCTATCTAGACAAATGATGGCTTTTATTTTGCGGGACAAGATGTACTTACTAATGGTGTCATTTATATTACCATAGAATATACTGGGAAACTGCAAAAAATTCTAAGTGAGGCAAAATGTAAAAAAAAAAAAAAAAAGAACTTGCGCCATGTTTATGGGAGTTTTTATTTTATGGCATTCAATATTTGGTATAAATTATATTTTATCCTATTTTATAGGTTGATACGTATCCGGCAATACTAAAAATGTACGGTTTTTGTTATGTTTTGATGCCATAAATAAAAACCAAACATTTTCTATTTTTCAAATTTTTGCCACAGCGCCATTTTCTGTGACCAATAACACCTACAGACTTGAGTGAGGGCGATACCAAATATGAGTAAAATTTTTATTATTTACTTTTTTATTTTGTAAATGGCAAAAGGGGGGTGATTTGAACTTTTAATTTTTTAAGGTTTTTTTTACACATTAAAACTTTTTTTAATTTTAACTTTGAGTTCCCCTAGGGTGTTTCATCACTAGGGTACGCAATCACTTATACAGCCTAATGCATTGTATATACAATGCATTAGGGTGTACAATGATGCCGGTTTTACTACTGAGGCAGGTCCCGCTACAAAGCCCCTGACAGGTACTATGACGTACTAATATGTCAGTAATGGGTTAAAAAATCAAGACTGGGCCAAGAAACATCTGAAGATAGGTTTTGCAAAGGTTTTATGGACAGAGAAAATTAGAGTGACTCTTGACGGACCAGACGGATGGGCCTATGGCTGCAACAGTAAGGCCTCGTTCACACGGCTTATTTTGGGACTGATTGGAGCCATACTGCGCTGTATTTGCCGTCCCTGTCATTACGGTAATTCACAGTTCTCATAGAGAACTGTGGATTCCGTCGCTCCTCCCAGCTCGGCGAATCCGCCGCGGGGGGAGAAAGTGACATGCACTACGCGCCGTAAATAATGCATTGTCTATGGGGCCGGCGGGCAGCTCCCCCGCCCCGCCCCTTATTCAAGCCGTTACTGCGGGCGAAATCCGTCCCGCAATTACGGCTTGAATAAGCCGTGTGAACACTGCCTAACAGGCACAGACTTCCACTTCAACTCAGATGCCAGCAAGGTGGAGGTAGGGTATTGCTATGGGCTGGTATTATTAAAGATTAGCTTTCTTCAAGCAGTGGTACAGGAAAAAGTCTGCATTTTTTAAGAAAATCATGATTTTTATGCAGGACTATGCTGCATTGCAATGCATTAAAGTAATCCATTGTGTGGCTAGCCAGTAAAGACCTTAAAATTTTTTTTTTTAAAAAAATGACATGACCCCTTATCTCATCTGACCTAAATCTTATTGAGACTTGTGGGCTCTTCTTAAATGGTACATTTATGGTGAACAGTGTCAGACCGGGGGGTCTAGGGCCTACAGGGGAATTGATCTTCGGGGCCCACCCTACAGCTACTGTACTTGAAAATATTACCTGCCTCTCGGACATAAATGCGCCCATTTTACCACAAAATAGTGTGTAAAACAGAACTGTATTGGGTAGTACCCAATACCAAGTGAGTCACATATCTGTCTATCTCGCATATCTGTCTGTCTCACACATATGTCAGTCTAACATATCATACACACATACACACAGACACATGGCTAAGTAGCTCCATCCATATCCTTCTCCACCCCCCACTGGCCCACATACAATATCCCGTTCCACTTTTCCCTTGGTCATGCACCTCACCACCTTCTAAAATAAACACCAGCAAGTAAGTAAAAGTGAAACTCCTATCATAGGGTAAGGTGTTCCCTCACTTTTACAATCAGGGACACATGTACGCTGCCACTATACCCGCACCAATAAAACCTACAACACCGTCAAATGGAGAACAGAGTGGTCCGACACCAGCTCGTGTCACATCACATTACAGTGACTACAGCACTGATCCAATATAGAAGTAAAATAACCCCTGAAATCAAGGACTCACAGGAGACGCCTTATCTTATGAGTTGTTCTCTTTTCTCATGAATCGTTCTTTTTCCTTTTTCTTCTGCATCCGTTCCGCACCGCCATGATGACTTATCCTGGCCACAACTCATTCCTGCAGAATTTACACACAAATATCTTAGAATCTTCACTGTTTTTATTTTTTTCCAGCACCTCTTTACCTATTCCCACCTCTGTACAAACCTCCCAGTGGTGGGAGAACGGGTACAAATCATAACTTAGAGGCACAGTCTCCTAATGGGTTGGAGGGTAGGGAGAGGACTAACCCCCTGGAGATTATGCTACAGCTATGGGCTGCTCCCCTCACAATTATATTACCAGGTAGGTAGGCAAGACCCTAGGTAGGCAGGCAAATGGGCAAAGCCCCAGATAGCTAGATAGGTAGGTAGGCTGGCCCCAGGTAGGTTGTTTGGTAGACCCAAGTAAGGTAGATAAGTAGGCCACAGATGGGTAGGTAAATAGCCCCAGGTAGATAAGTAGGCCCCAGTTAGGTAGGCTGTAGGTAGGTGTTGGCGAGTCTCAGTCAGTTAGGCTGTAGGTAGGTGTTGGTGGGCCCCAGTTACGTAGGCTGGAGGTAGTCAGGGCCCCATTTAGATAGGCTGGAGGCAGTCAGAGCCCCCCTTTAGATAGGCTGGAGGTAGTCAGGCCCCCCTTTAGATAGTATGCAGGTAGTCAGGGCCAGGGCAAGGATGAATGGCACAGCGGTTCCCAGTGATAGTAGAATAAAATCCAATCTGTTTATTTTAAATCCTTAAAAAACATACAGCAACGACTCCAGAGCATCGCACAAAAGAAACCCCCGGTTAACGCCGACGCGTTTCGGGTGGCAATTCACCCTTAATCATGGCATAAGCTAAGACAAAAAAGACACTCTTTATATACAAACAAAATAAGACAAAAGAGTGGGCTCACCTGCCTTCAAAGACCTCCCCTGGCAACCAGCGGATACCCACGAGTTCCGGGATGCCAGGAAGCACACACGCGCGCACGGGTCCCAGCCGGAAGCCTCCGAGACACCGGAAGTTCCCGGCATTCACAGACAGCACATCCAGGCGCATGCGTACGTCCACATGGGCCCCGGAGCTTCCGGGAAACCACAGGTAACCATGGAGTTTGCATGTAGGCATGTGCAATAGATTGCAGATAGCTGGACACCAGGGATCTGTCTGTAACAATTACAAAACGTACACTACATTGCATGAAAACAAATTGCACATTATAACAAAAGAGGACTAGAGAAGGACAAAAAAACAATGGAAAAAGGTTATAAAAAACATTAAATATGTGATAAACAAAGGATGTTGTGGTAAAAACAAGAAAGAAAAAATATACAAAAAAAGAGAAAAAGAGAAAAGGAAAAAAATCCAAAAACAAAAAAGGGAAAAGAAACCATACAACACGAAACCAACCCTCAAAAGGAAAATCAATAATGAAACATCCATTCTCGTTTTAAATTTAATCCTTTTGGTACTGTGGTTTCTAACATGAGAATCCAAAAGGCTTCTATGTTGTGTAGGATATGGTTAATGTCCCCACCCCGTTTGGGTTTATGGATTCTCTCAATGCCCATAACTCTTAAATGACAGAAATTCCCTTCATGTGCATCCCTAAAATAGTTTGAAAGATGAGATCTGTTTCTGGGAGCAGTGTTGGTGATATCATTAAGATATTCCAATATGCGAGTTTTTAGTCTTCTTGTCGTGCTGCCCACATAGTATACATTACAAGCTGTACAGGAAGCTAAATAAACCACGTGGTGAGAATTACAGTTTATGTATTCCTTAATTGCAAACTGTTTAGTATGGGAGCTATTTTGAAAAAATTTACCTATCTCCACAAAATTACATACTCTGCACGGGTGGGACCCGCATCGATAGAAGCCCTTTTGATTCAACCAATTTGGTTTAGAATTTTTGGAAAAAATCAAATTGGGCGAGAGCATATTACCTAAAGTACGAGGTCTCCGAGCCACTACTTGGACTCCGCCTGAAATGATATTCTCCAAAATTGGGTCCTCCAATAAAATGGGTAAATATTTACTGACAATGTCTTTAATCTTGTGGAATTGGACACTGTGATCCAGCACCAAAACATTTCTCTTATTATCTGTTTTCTTGTTTTTCCCACCACGTAGTAACTGATCTCTATCCTTTTGATCTGCAATAGAGGAAGCACGGTTCAATATCCAAGAAGGATAGCCTCTTTTGGTTAGTCTTCTAGAGATACTCATGCATTCCTGTTTGAAATCCTCTGTCTGACTACAATTTCTCCTTGCCCGAATCATTTCCCCAACAGGAATAGATTTGTGGGTATGCTTCGGGTGATGGCTGCGAAAATGTAAGATGGTATTACCTGCTGAATCCTTGCGATACATTTTAGTGACTATGGGTTGACCCGACTTTCCAATCAACAAAAGATCTAAGAAATGAATATCTTCTTGACCAATTTGATATGTGAAACTTAGATTACAAAAGTTGTTATTAAGATAAAAAATAAAAGAGGGTATGGCAGATACATCGCCCCTCCAAATGAACAGGAGGTCATCGATGTATCTGCCATACCAAAAAAGAAAACACAAAAATGGATTATCAGGGGTGTAGATGTAGGCGAGCTCCCACCAAGCCATGACCAAATTGGCCAAGGAAGGTGAGAACGTCGCCCCCATCGACACCCCCTTAATTTGTAAATACATCATAGAATCAAATGCAAAATAATTGTGTGTCATAAGGAAGTCGGTTACAATTAAAATAAAATCAATCAGATCTTTAGAATAGTCACTAAACGTATGCAAGTGGAAGTCAAGTGCATGGAGGGCCACTTGATGGGGAATGCTAGTGTAGAGGGCCTCCACGTCGCAGCTCAACCACACCATGTCTCGTTCACAGATAAGGCCCTGTAAATGCTCCAAAACATCCCTTGTGTCCCTAAGATGACTGGGGACCCTTGACACTAATGGCTGTAAGAGGCCATCTAGCCATTGACTCAATCTCTCAAGGAGAGAGCCAATGCCTGAGACAATAGGCCTCATGGGAGGATGAGTTTGGTTTTTGTGTATCTTGGGAAGCCCGTACAGAATAGGGGTAACGGGATATTCAACCAAGATAAATTCCATTTGTTTTTGTGTGAGTACTCCCAGGGCCAAACCCTCTGAAAGTATGGACTGCATTTGAGATTTAAACAGCTGTGTCGGGTCCTGTGTCAATTTACAGTAAGTAGAAGTATCGGAGAGCATGGATTGTATGCTGTCTACATATTTGGATTTGTCCATTAGGACCACTGTGCCCCCCTTATCCGCCATTTTGATAACTAGCTCTGGGTAGTCAGGGCCTCCTTTACATTAGGCTGGTAGTCAGAGCCCTCTTTATACATTAGGCAGGTAGCCAGGGCCTCCTTTATACATTAGGCTGGTAGCCAGGGCCCCCTTTATACATTAGGCAGGTAGCAAGGGCCCCCTTTATATATTAGGCAGGTAGCAAGGGCCCCCTTTATACCTTCGGCAGGTAGCCAGGGCCTTCTTTATACATAAGGCAGGTAGCCAAGGCCCCCTTTATATGTTAGGTAGGTAGCCAGGGCCCCCTTTATATATTAGGTAGCCAGGGCCCCCTTTATATATTAGGTAGGTTTTCAGGGCCCCCTTTATATATTAGTTAGCCAGAGCCCCCTTTATATATATATATATATATATATATATATATATATATATATAATATATATTAATCAACTCACCTTTCTCTGAACGCTCGGGACACAGGGCCCGGGCCTTCAGAGACAGTCCCGTGCCTTCAGAGACAGGAAGTGGCCCACAGGAGCTTGGGGTCCACCAGGGGATCTACCGACTCCCCGGCGGGCCAGTCCAAGCCTGATGGTGAAGGAAAATGTACACCTCTCTAAACAGTGTTTGGTAGGTTGTGGTTGGTGATGCACTAAAAGATGAACGTCACAAATTAACCACTCGCACTTGGTTATTATACAAATTTTAGTAAATTGTGAAACAACCCCCTGTACTTACTACTGATCTGGGTCTGATAAGACTCAGCAGCATCTGTAACTACCGAGCCCCGGTACCTACATGACCTCCAGTGCTAGGAAGCTGGGAGGATCCCTGCTAGTCTGTATATACAACGCTTGTTGAGTGCTGCATACACAGTGATCAGGAAGGCAGGGATGGTAGTAAACCATCCCTGCCTTCTCAGTGGAGAGCCTAGCTATTGCCAACAACTGGCTCGCCACTAGCCTCTGTCAAGTGTAGTAGAGCCTCAGTGCATGAATGTGCAGCTGGGCTCAATGCACGGTTGCTCTGCTACTACCTGAATATATATAGTCTATAGACGGTCAGCACCAGGTTAAGAAACTGACTGGCTGACAGAGAGATGAAAGGCTTATGACTGTTATTGAAAAAAAGGGTGGATATATTGATTACTGATTTATTAACCCCTTACCGCCGCAGCAAGTTTTGAACTCACTGACAGAGCCCCATTTTTTAAATCTGTTACTTACAGTTGAAACCAGAAGTTTACATACACTATATAAAAAGACACATATGCATGTTTTTCTCACTCTCCGACATGAAATCAGAATAAACCTTACTCGTTTTAGGTCAATTAGGATTACCAAAATTATTTATATTTGCCAAATGCCAGAATAATGAGAGGATTTTTAAGGCATTTTTATTACTTTCTGCAAAGTCAAAAGTTACATACATTAGGATTACTATGCCTTTAAACAATTTGGGACAGCCCATATGATCATGTCATTTCTTTGGAAGTTTTTGATAGGTTTATTGCAAACATCTGAGTTAATTGGAGACAGGGGCATTGGTAGGATCCTAAAACATCCGGGGCCCGGTCCCTCTGTGTTACGCTTTGCTCAGTAGGACTGGATTCCCACAGCATTTTTCATGCCACACTGTGAACTGCGGTATGTATTTTTACAGAGAAAAAAACTTATGTTCCTGTCACTAATTTTATACCTATTCCACATAGATCCTGTCCATCACCTCAGCAGTCACTGTACAATGAAAATCAACGATGACAAATTTGCTTTTTCAAAAGCGCTCACCTACGTATAACAGTGTAATACCTTATAAATAACAGTCACCTAATAATACACCGATACATGGAGCAAATATACCATACAAATCACTGTTACTAAAAAAACTCCTACAAAACCAAGACCCAAAACTATTACTACTTAAAGAGAACCTGTCACATAGGTTATGCCCCCCTTGCTGAGGACAGCACAAGCTAGTGACAGACATGCTGTTTCCAGTGCTGTGTCCTTTATTCTGTAAGATGCTGTAGTTTTAGAGCATTTAGGGCGACATGTATGAACGGGCTTTACGCCTGTTTTCTGGTGTTAGAAGATATATAACTTTTAAGTTAGCCAATCACAGAGCTCGCTCGGAATTTCTTTTCCCCATAGAACTCTATGAGAAAGTAGATCGCGCTCTGATTGGCTAAGCTGGACGAGCCCCCGCTAGCTCAACCAATCAGCTCTTTTCTGCATTTTTACTGTATTTTGAACTGTCCCGCCTTTGAATATGATTGGTCGATATTTCTCCATAGGTTAGAATGGGTCCCTGTCGCTCCTGTTCTGATTGGTCAATACTCCTCCATAGGATATAATGGGCCACTGTCGCTCCTATTCTGATTGGCTGGTTTATGCCGACCAATCAGAAGAGCTTAAAAATTTGAATTACTGTATTTCCCGCCAAATCTCTATATTGCAAATCCTTATGTAGCGCCGGTCTCGGCGACAAATGCGTTGTTAGGGATTTAACTGATTTATTTTTATAGAAGGTTTCAACTCTTTATCTGATAATGTTTTACACTTAATAAAAATGAGTTTTTTACTAATACTCCATGCCGCACGGCGCTGAGCGCCGAGATTGCATTGCGCCGATCTCTCCATAGACCACAATGGGAGAAGTAGCTCGCGCTCTGATTGGCTGGGATAGCCAAGCCCCCGCTAGATCAACCAATCAGCTCTTTTCTGCATTTTTACTGTATTTTGAACTGTCCCGCCTTTGATTTTGATTGGTCAAAACTTCTCCATAGGATATAATGGGTCTTTGTCGCTCCTATTCTGATTGGCTGGCTTCTGCCAACCAATCAGAAGAGCTTAAACAATTTGAATTAGTGTATTTCCCGGCAATTCTCTATATTGCAATTAGCGATGTTGCACCGGTCTCGGCGACAAAAGCGTTGTTCGGGATTTAATTGATTTATGTTTATAGAAGGTTTCAGCTCTTTTTCAGAGAATATTTTACAACTAATAAAAATGATTTTTTAAATCATACTCCATGCCGCACGGCGCTGAGAGCCGAGATTTCATTGTGCCGATCTCTCCATAGACTACAATGGGAGAAGTAGCTCTCGCTCTGATTGGCTGGGATAGCCAAGCCCCCGCTAGTTCAACCAATCAGCTCTTTTCTGCATTTTTACTGTATTTTGAACTGTCCCGCCTTTGATTTTGATTGGTTCAAACTTCTCCATAGGTTATAATGGGTCCCTGTCGCTCCTATTCTGATTGGCCGGTTTCTGCCGACCAATGAAAATAGATTTCAGAATTTGAATTACTGTATTTCCTGGCAAATTCCAATATACTCATTCTTGATATAGCGCCGGTCTAGATTTTTGGAAAGTGAGTTTTGTATGTATTTTTTATTTTTGTTGTTTGAGCACTTTTCTGAGAATGTTTTCTGCCTTTATAAAGGCGATTTTTTAATTCATTCTTCGCACGGACATCTTTAATGATTTCTCGCTGTTTTCCAGCCTGTCTCGAATCGGAACACATCTTCGGCGCAGTCCCTTCTGCGCCTAAGTCCCGCACTGCGCCCCACACACTGGCGAGGCGCGGCGGACTTTTCCCCGCATGTATGAGCGCACCTCCTCGGACGGCGAATATTAGGCGGAGCGCCGCACTGCACCCATGTCCCCGCACTGCGCCCCACACACTGGCGAGGCGTGGCGGACTTTACATGATATGTATGAGCGCACCTCCTCGGACAGCGAATATTAGGCGCAGCGATGCACTGCGCCTAAGTCCCGCACTGCGCCCCAAACACTGGCGAGGAGCGACGGACTTTACATAGTATGTATGAGCGCGCCCCGGCGCCGACATAACTCAGGCGCAAATTTCGCAGGAATACTGGCGAGAAGGTGCGCCCCGGGGTGGCGCGATTCATCCATGTCGCCCTTGATGCTTAAATCTTCTTATTCATGAGCAGGCGTTAGCCCCACCCACAAAAGTCTATCCTCGCCCACCTAGCAGTTATTCACATGTTTCTACCTATTCAAAGTAATAGGCTAATCAGTTGTGAGGTGGGCGGGGCTAGCCTGAGGTAGGCGGGGTATGAAAAAAACTGACTCTTTTCATGACTCTTTTGTGGCTGAAAACTGCAGATTTGAGCATTAAAAACTACAGAATAAAGGACACAGCGCTGGAAACAGCATGTCTGACACTAGCTTGTGCTGTCCTCAGCAAGGGGGGCATAAACTATGTGACAGGTTCTCTTTAAGGATCAAATAATACTGACAGACCATGACAAAAAGCGAACAACACATGTGATTATTAGTTGTACACAGGCTCTAAAGACATATATTAATGCCATACAGTGACCATATAGTGGTAGATATCAGTTGTATGTAGGCTCTGCAGAAATATGTGATTACACTGCAGTTACATTTAGTGACTTACAGAAGATGCCTTTTCTGATCCGAGTCGTTCACTTTCCCTTCTCTTCTTCATCCGGCCCAGACCGCCATGATGACTTCTCCCGGCCACGAATCCTCTCTGCAGAATTTACCACACAAACATTTTAGAATCCTCACTTTTCCAGCACCTTTATACCTACAGACCTACTGGGGAGTTTATATAGCTACCTTCCTAATGCGGGTTTATACTGGAAAGTATGGTGATGCACCATCCCCTCAGCAACTGGGGGAGTACCTTTATAGGTCCCTATTAGGTAGGTTTATAGGCAGGTGATATGGCACCCAGTATATAGCTAGGCAGGTAATATGACCCCTAGTATATAACTCGGCAGGTAATATTGCCCCCTGTATATAGCTTGGTAGGTCATATGGCCCCCAGTATATAGCTAGGCAGGTAATATGACCCCCAGTATACAGCTAGGAAGGTAATATGGCCCCCAGTATACAGTTCGGAAGGTAATATGGCCCCCAGTATATAACTAGGCAGATAATAGAGCCCCCAGTTTATAGCTAGGCAGGTAATAGGGCCCCCAGTATAGATATAGGAAGGTAATATGGCCCCCAGTATATAGCTAGGCAGGTAATAGGGCCCCCAGTATATATAGTTAGGTAACATGGCCCCCAGTATATATAAAATTAGGTAATATGGGGCCCCCAATATATATATATAATTAGTAATATAGGGCCCCCAGTATATATATATATTATATATATAATTAGGTAATATAGGGCCCCCAGTATACATTTAATTAGGTAATATAGGGCCCCCAGTATATATATAATTAGGTAATATGGCCCCCCAGTATATATATATATATATATATATATATATATATATATATATATAATTAGGTAATATAGGGCCCCAGTATTATATTATATATATATATATATATATATATAATATATTATATTATATATATATATATATATATATTAATATATATATATAATATATTATAATTAGGTCATATTAGGACTCCAGTATACATATAATTAGGTAATATAGGGCTCCCAGTAATATTACAATTAGGTATTTAGGGCCCCCAGTAAATATATAATTAGGTAAATATAGGGCCCCAGTATATACATAATTAGGTAATAATGGCCCCAGTATATATAATTAGGTAACATATGGCCCCCAGTAGATATAATTAGGTAATATAGGGCCCCCAGTATACATATAATTAAGTAATATAGGGCCCCCAGTATATACATAATTAGGTAATATAGGGCCCCCAGTATATATAATTAGGTAACATAGGGCCCCCAGTACATATAATTAGGTAATATAGGGCCCCAGTATATATGATTAGGTAATATAGGGCCTCCGTTATATGTAATTAGGTAATATTGGGCCCCCAGTATATATATATATATATATATATATATATATATATATATATATATATATATATATATATATATATATATTATTAGGTAATACAGGGCCCCCAATATACATTTAATTAGGTAATATAGGGCCCCCAGTATACATATAATTAGGTAATATAGGGCCCTCAGTATATAAATAATTAGGTAATATAGGGCCCTCAGTATACATATAATTAGGTAATATATGGCCACCAGTATATATATAATTAGGTCATATATGGCCACCAGTATATATATAATTAGGTAATATAGTCCCCAGTTTATAATTAGGTGGTATAGGGCCACCAATATATATATAGTTAGGTAATTAGGCAGCGGCCTGGAACCCGACAAGGTATATACACTCACCGGCCACTTTATTAGGTACACCATGCTAGTAACGGGTTGGACCCCCTTTTGCCTTCAGAACTGCCTCAATTCTTCGTGGCATAGATTCCACAAGGTGTTGCAACGATGCTCACTTGGTACCAAGGGGCCCAAAGAGTGCCAAGAAAATATTCCCCACACCATGACACCACCACCACCACCTGAACCGATTTATACAAGGCAGGATGGATCCATGCTTTCATGTTGTTGACGCCAAATTCTGACCCTACCATCCGAATGTCGCAGAAGAAATCGAGACTCATCAGACCAGGCAACGTTTTTCCAATCTTCTACTGTCCAATTTCGATGAGCTTGGGCAAATTGGAGCCTCAGTTTCCTGTTCTTAGCTGAAAGGAGTGGCACCCGGTGTGGTCTTCTGCTGCTGTAGCCCATTTGCCTCAAAGTTCGCCGTACTGTGCGTTCAGAGATGCTCTTCTGCCTACTTGGTTGTAAACGGGTGGCTATTTGAGTCACTGTTGCCTTTCTATCAGCTCGTACCAGTCTGCCCATTCTCCTTTGACCTCTGACATCAACAAGGCATTTCCGCCACGGACTGCCGCTCACTGGATGTTTTTTCTTTTTCGGACCATTCTCTGTAAACCCTAGAGATGGTTGTGCGTGAAAATCCCAGGAGATCAGCAGTTTCTGAAATACTCAGACCAGCCCTTCTGGCACCAACAACCATGCCACGTTCAAAGGCACTCAAATCACCTTTCTTCCCCATACTGATGCTCGGTTTGAACTGCAGGAGATTGTCTTGACCATGTCTACATGCCTAAATGCACTGAGTTGCCGCCATGTGATTGGCTGATTAGAAATTAAGTGTTAACGAGCAGTTGGACAGGTGTACCTAATAAAGTGGCCGGTGAGTGTATATATTTAGGTAATATATGGCCCCCAGTATATATATATAATTAGGTAATATAGGGCCCTCAGTATATATAATTAGGTGATATAGGGTCCCCGTTATATATAATTAGGTAATATAGTGCCCCCATTATATAAAATTAGGTAATATAGGGCCCCCCAGTATATATATAATTAGGTAATATAGCCCCCAGTATATAATTAGGCAATATAGGGCCCCCAGCATATATATAGCTAGGCAGGTAATATGGCATATTAAAAATAAAAAATTCCAGTGCTCACATTTCTCCGCTCCCTGAAGCTCCCGCTGGGCTCCGTCTTCTTCCCAGCACAGGCGGCGTGACATCATCACACCGCACAGGCAGCGGGAAGACGTACTCAAGCAGCCTGTGCCAGACACTCTGGTGGGTCGCAAGCCAGCAGACACACATACAGCTGAAGAGACCGTCGGCGCTCCAGGCCCACGGCAGCAACGCCCCTTGTTAGAGACACACCTGTGGATGTACTTAATTTAAATGCACACCAGAAACACACTGCTTCTATGTGTAACATCAAGGGAAAGTCTAAAAAAAAAAAAATCAACCAAGATATCAGGAAGAGAATTTTGGACTTGCACAATTCTGGATCATCCTGGGGTACAATTGCTAAATACCTGAAGGTGCATCGTTCATCTGTACAAACAATTATACAAACATGATGGGAATTTCCAGCCATCATACCGCTCAGGAAGGAGACGGGTTCTGTGTCTCAGAGATGAACGTGCTTTGGTCTGACATGTGCATATCAACCCAAGAACAAAAGCAAAAGAATTTCTGAAGATGCTGGAGGAAGCTGGTAAGATTGTGTCATTATCCACAGTGAAACGAGTAGTATATCAACATGAGCTGAAAGGTCACTCTGCCAGAAAAAAGCTATTACTCCAAAAGAAACATATAAAAGACAGATTAATGTTTGCAAATGCACACAGCAAGACCTACATTTTTGTGGTCTGACGAAAGTATTGAACTGTTTGGCCATAATGACCATTGTTACAGTTGGAGGAAAGGGAGAAGCTTGGAAGCCTAAGAACACCATCCCAACTGTGAAACACGGGGGTGGTAGCATCCTGTTGTGGGGTTGTTTTGCTACAGGAGGGACTGGTGCACTTTACAAAATAGATGACATCAAGAGGAATTAAGATTATGTTGCAATACTGAAACAACATCGCAAGACAACAGCCAGAAAGTTAAAGCTTGGGTGGAAATGGGTCTGCCAAATGGACAATAACCTGATGCATACTGCCAAACTGGTTACAAAGTGATTTAAAGATAACCAAGTCAATGTTTTGGAGTGGCCATCACAAAGCCCTGATCTCAATCATATTGAAAATTTATGGGCAAAGTTGAAAAGGTAGGTGTGAGCAAGGCATCCTACAAACATGGCTCAGTTACACCAGTTCTATCGGGAGGAATGGGCCAAAATTCCTACCAACTATTGTGAGCAGCTTGTGGAAGGATATCCAAAATGTTCGACCCAAGTCATACAGTTTAAGGGCAAATATTAATGAAATGTTGATGGACATACGTCTTTTTTCAACCATACTAACTATGTAACTATGTATGTAAACTTTTGACTGAAAAAAGTAATACAAATGCTTTAAAAAATTCTCACTCTCTCATTATTCTGGCATTTGGCAAATATAAATAATTTTGGTAATCCCAATTGACCTAAAAAGTAAGGTTTATTCTGATTTCATGTCAGATAGTGAGAAAAACATACATATGTGTCTTTCTATATAGTATATGTATACTTCTGGTTTCAACTGTAAATGTGTCACTTTCTGTGGGAATAATGTTTTGATACTCTTACCTATCCATGTGAATCAGATTGTTTTCTCATGACTCATTGTGCTTCAAGTAAGTAAGAAATTTTCTTCCATATACTTGTCTATTTGTGAAAAATATCAAAATATTGTGAAACTTTGGAAGAATTCTCCATTTTCAACAATTCTTCTGTGTAATACAGTTATTCCACACAAAATTGCTTATAACTAGCATCTACCACATGTCTACTGTAGGTTGGCATCATGTTTTACATTTTTTTATGACATTAGGGGGCTTAAAAATTTAGTAGTAATTGTTCACATTTTCAAGAAAATTTGCAACATAGATTATGTTGGGGTTCAGTCCAGTTCTGATGTAGCTCTAAGTGGCCTGTATGTTAGGTACCCACATAAAAGACTCCAAATAACAACATACACCCCTTAAAGTATTCAAAATAGCATTTAGGAAATGTATTAACCCATTAGGTGTTTCACAGAATTTAAAGCAAATTAGAGGTGAAATTTTTAAATTTCACTTTTTTTATTAGATTTTCAATTGTATCAATTATTCACTGGAACACGGTAGATGTGACCAGAGAACTGTAACTCAACTTTGATTCCCCCAATTCTGCCATTTTTAGAGATATCTCATATGTGGCCCTAGAGTGCTATTTGACTCAACCACAAGCATCAGAATAGGACGAACACTCAATTGACTTTGGGGTTTAATTTTCATTACAATTTTTTTAGGTGCCATTACAGGTGTGCGGACATCCTATGGTTCTAAAACTTAATAAACACCCCACAAAAGACCCCGAAAAGGAAACTACACCCCTCAAGGACCATATCCCGGGGTGCAGCCAGGATAACAACCCCACAGGTGGATTATATCACGATAGTCTGTGAAAATGAAAAATTTATTTTTTTCTAACAATAAGTAGTTTTATCTGATAATGTTTCAGTTTTTCAAGGAATCCTGGAAAAAGCACCACATAATTTGTTATGCAATTTCTTCTAAGTTCGGCACTAACCTATATGTGGGTGCAAACTGCTGTTTGGGCACATGGCAGGACATAAAAGGGAGGGAGCGCTATTTGACTTTTGAAAGGCAAATTTTGGTGGATGCTATGTCACATTTACAAAGCCTACAAAGTACCAGAACAGGCGAAACCTTCCAGAACTCATTTTGGATTCAACACCCCTCATGGATCTCATCTAAGGGAGTATTGTGCAATTTGGGCGCACAGGTGTTTCACAGGTGTTTTTTTTTAGCATTGGACCATGAAAATGGGGGTAAAATAACGCAGCCATTGTTTTTTAGGCTTCATTTTAATAGCGCCGCCGTACGGGATAAATGACAGGATAACTTTATTATGCGGGTCGGTATGTAACATGTGTCCCCGCGACCCCTGTGTCGTCTTCCGCTGCGGGCAGCGCCGTGACCCGTTCCTCGGGCTGTGGGCGCGCTCCCAGCTCTGTCTCCTTACCTCACCGCGCTCCTGCTGTGCTCCGGGCGCACGCACCTGCTGCTGGGCACATGCGGTACTACATCTAAATTTAAAGGGACAGCGCATCGGTGATTGGCTTTCACGGGGCGCTGATCCTATTTAAGCCCTGCCTTTTCCCTTTGGACCTTGCCGAATCGATAGTGCCCTGTGCCTAGAGAGGAGGCGTTCCAAAGTATCTTGCCTTGTTCTGTGTACCTTCTGCCTTCGACCACGAACCTAGCTGCTTGCCCTGACCTTCCTGCCTGTCCCTGACTACGAGCTTGCTTCACGATTTTGTACCACGCCACATCTCGGCCGCCACCGCAAGCAAGTCACGTCAGGGGTAGCGACCTGGTAGCAATCCGCCGCAGCAAGTCCATCCCGCTTTGCGGTGGCTCTGGTGAAAACCGGACCTACTTAGACTCCGCTCCCTGGCGTCGCTTACACCATCGCTTGCAGTGGTCCAGAAGATCCACATCTCTGGTTTGCTCCTTGGTAAGCCAACCCTGACAGTTCTATTCGGCAATGGATCCCGCCAAGGTGCCTCTTCCGAGTGTTTCTGATCTCACCACCATCGTGGCCCAGCAATCTAAGCAGATCGCGCAGCAAGCGCAACAGCTGAACCAGCTGACGACTATGATGCAGCAACTTCTCGCCCCTCAGCAGCAACAGCCGGCTGCCATGACAGCCCCGTCTCAGCGGCTCCGGTAATGCCCTCCGGCCCTAAGCTCCGGTTGTCCATGCCAACGAAATCTGATGGGGACCATAAGGCTTGCAGGGGCTTCATCACCCAATGCTCTCTCCACGTGGAACTTATGGCCGGTCAGTTCCCGTCTGAAAGGTCTAAGGTGGCCTTCGTGGTCAGTCTTCTTTCTGGAAAAGCCCTGGCCTGGACAACTCCACTTTGGGACCGAGGCGACCCCGTCACGGCTGATCTCGGCACTTTTCTTCAGGAGTTCTGAAGTGTATTCGAGGAACCCGCCTGCGCATCCTCAGCCGAAACCGCGTTGCTGAACCTGCAACAAGGGAACTCCTCCATAGGGGACTACGCTGTGCAATTCCGCACTCTGGCTTCGGAATTAGCCTAGAACAATGCAGCGTTGTGTGCCACATTTAAGAAGGGTCTCTCCAGCCAGATTAAGGATGCTCTCTCCACCAGGGATCCTCCGTCTTCCTTGAGTGAACTGATCCATCTAGCCACTCGCATCGACGTACGCCTCTCGGAGAGACGGGGGGAGCTTCGTCAGGAACATGAGCCAGTCCGGTCATGCCGTCTGCCCCGTCTAGCACCAGTGTTCCTGCGGCCTCTTTCGCAACCGGACGTTGAAGAAGCCATGCAGGTAGACAGGGCTCGCCTAACACGCAAGAGCTATCACGACGACGTGAGGAGAACCTCTGTCTCTACTGCGGTAGCCCTGAACATTTCCGCAAAGGCTGTCTGCTTCACCAGCAACGTCCGGAAAACGCACGCACCTAGGATTCGTGGGAGAGGCGTCCCTAGGTGTGAGCAATTCCTCTCCTTGTCTCACTCTGCTGGTTCAGATCACTACCAATTTCGGAATTTCGTTCCAAGTAGCCGCCTTCCTGGACTCCGGATCAGCCGGAAATTTTATGGACGATACCCTGGTGACTAAGTATCGCCTCCCGATGCTCCGCTAAGATCAGCCCCTGGTCATCTCGTCGGTTAGCGGTGAACTGCTGAGTGACTCTATCCAATTTCGGACGGAACCGGTGTCTCTGCAAGTGGGAGCTTTGCATAAAGAGAGGATTGCATTGTTCGTATTACCTCGTTCATCCTCGGCCATCCTCCTGGGGCTTCCGTGGCTTCCGTGTCACGCCCCAACGCTGGACTGGAAGACGGGCGAAATTATGCATTGGGGTCGGGACTTCCAGTCTCGCTGCTAAGTGGCACCTCGCCCGGTGCTCCCCACTCCTCCACAACTATCTCCTATACCTCTTCCCGGTTTACCAGCGCAATATCAGGACTTTCAGGACGTTTTTTCTGAGGAGCAAACGGAAACTCTTTCTCCTCATCGTCCCTATGACTGCCCTATTGGCCTACTGCCCGGGACTAGGCTTTACCCTCTCTCTGTACCCGAGACCCAGGTGATGTCTGATTACATTCAAGAAAATCTACGTAAGGGCGTCACACGCAAATCTACCTCACCCGCGGGTGCTGGTTTTTTCTTTGTGGAAAAGGACGGGTCACTGCGCCCTTGCATCGATTTCCGCGGACTCAACATAATCACCAATAAAACCAGTATCCGTTACCTTTAATCACCAAACTCTTTGACCGTCTCCGGGGGACCAGAATCTTTTCCAAGTTGGATCTGCGAGGAGCCTACAACCTCATTCGGATCAGAAAGGGGGACGAGCGGAAGACAGCATTCAACACTCGGGATGGGCATTTCGAATACCTGGTGTTGCCCTTTGGCTTATGTAACGCTCCTGCGGTCTTCCAGGAATTCGTCAATTATATTTTCAGAGACCTCCTGTATACCTGCGTAGTGGTATATCTGGACGACATTTTGATATTCTCACCTGATCTGGAGTCCCACCAGTCCCACGTGCGCCAGGTTCTGTGGCGTTTGCGCACAAATCACCTCTATGCCAAACTAGAAAAGTGCCTTTTCCATCAGACTAGCCTCCCATTCCTTGGATACATTATCTCCGACAAGGTGCTACAAATGAATCCTGCTAAACTGTCTGCCATCCTTCAGTGGCCTCGAACTGTCGGTCTTCGGGCCATACAACGTTTCTTGGGGTTCGCGAATTGCTACAGGCAGTTCATCCCGCACTTCTTGACATTGGTAGCCCCTATTGTGGCCCTCACCAGGAAGCATGGTAACCCTAGACTATGGCCGCCAGCCGCCGAAGAGGCCTTCACTAAACTAAAGGCCACCTTCGCCTCTGCACCTGTTTTATCCCGGCCGGATACTGAGAACCCATTCTTCTTGGAGGTCGATGCCTCTTCCGTGGGGGCTGGAACGGTTCTCATCCAAAAGGGCCCTAAAGGCAAGACTCGGACCTGCGGGTTCTTTTTTAAAACCTTTTCGCCCGCTGAGAGAAAATACACCATCGGGGATCTGGAGCTACTGGCCATTAAGCTTGCCTTGGAGGAATGGCGCCACCTCCTGGAGGGTGCTCGGCACCCTGTAAACATCTTCACCGATCACAAGAATCTCCTCTACCTCCAAACAGCGCAACGTCTAAACCCACGCCAAGCCAGGTGGTCGCTGTTTTTTTCCTGTTTTAATTTTGTTATCCATTTCCGACCGGGAGAAAAGAATGTCAAAGCCGATGCCCTTTCTCGTGCTTCAGATGTTAGTGGAGAAGAAGAGGCCACTCCTCGGCACATTGTCTGATATCCACAGCTCTCGTAAACCTCCAACGCGTACCCCCGGGCAAGATGTACGTGCGCCCTGCGCTCCGGAAAAGGGTGCTGAACTGGGGTCATTGTTCTCAAATAGCCAGACATCCTGGGGTTCGAAAGTCTTGTTCCCCAATTGCTTGTTTTTACTGGTGGCCTGATCTGGCCAAAGACGTGAAAGAATTCGTGGAAGCATGTACCACTTGTGCTTGTAACAAATCTCCTTGTCTTAAACCGGCGGGGCTGCTGCAACCTCTGCCAGTTCCTAACAGTCCATGGGTCCATATTGCTATGGACTTTATCACCTACTTACCTCCTTCTGCTGGTAATACGGTTATCTGGGTGGTCAGATTCTCCAAAATGGTGCACTTCGTTCCGCTGCCTGGTCTTCCTTCCACTCCATGTCTGGCCAATCTCTTCTTCCAACATATTTTACGGCTGCATGGACTTCCACAACATATCGTTTCGGACCGCGGAGTTCAGTTTTTCTCAAGATTTTGGCGGGGCCTCTGCTCGCAATTACAAGTCAAACTGGACTTTTCTTCTGCTTATCACCCACAATCCACGGCCAAGTGGAAAGGGTGAATCAGGTCCTGCTCGACACAACGATTGGTCCAGTTTATTGCCATGGGCCGAGTTTTCATACAATTCTCTGGAGTCAGATTCTGCCGGGGCATCTCCTTTTTTCGTGGTCTTCGGCCGGCACCCTCGTCCGCCCCTTCCGCTGCCCTCCGCCTCCTCCGATGTGCCTGCGGTAGACAGTCTCATCTGTGACTTATCTGCCATATGGAAGAAGACACACCAATCTCTGCTCCAGGCCTCAGTCCGTATGAAAGTTCAGGCAGACAAGTAAAGGAGACCCCCTCAGTCCTTTGTCCCGGGAGATAGGGTATGGTTGTCTGCCCAGTATGTCCGCCTCAAAATTCCCAGCATTAAGCTTGGTCCACGATTTCTAGGCCCCTTTGAAGTTCTGAGACGCATCAACCCTGTGGCCTACAAACTCTGGCTCCCTCCTACTATGCGCATCCCAAACTCCTTCCACGTCTCCCTGCTAAAACCGGTCATCCTTAATCGGTTCTCACGATCCGTGGCTCCCCCGTCTCCTGTAGCTGACTCCAACAATGTTTTTACGGTTACGGAGATTTTGGCCATGAAGAAGGTTAGAGGGAGACGATTTTTCTTGGTTGTCTGGAAGGGGTTTGGGCCGGAGAAAAGGTCGTGGGAGACAGAGGATAACAACCTGGACGAGACCTCCTGACTAGGTTTCTGCAGGCTAGAAGGGGAGGCCTAAGGAGGGGTGGTACTGTAACGTGTGTCCCTGCGACCCCCGTGTCAGGTCACGGGCACACCCGCACCCTGGCAGCATCTCCCGCTGCGGACAGCGCTGCGACCTGGTCCTCGCCACCGCGTCACACCTCGGCCGCAACCGCAAGCAAGTCACGTCAGGGGTAGCAAGGTGGTAGCAATCCGCCGCAGTCCTGCTTTGCGGCGGGCTCTGGTGAAAACCGCACTTACTTAGACTCCACTCCCTGGCGTGGCTTACACCATCGCTTGCGGTGATCCAGAGGATCCACATCTCTGGTTTGCCCCTTGGTAAGCCCACCCTGACACGGAACAATTACAGTGATGTAAATTTTATATAGTTTTTTATGTTTTATTACTTTTACACAATAGAAATGCGTTTATAAAAAAAACTGCGTTTTTATGTCGTCATAGTCTGATAGCCATAACTTTTTTTATTTTTCTAACAGCTGTATTTGGAGCTGATTAAAGGTTTATTTTTGTGGGATGAGTTGACGTATTTATTGGTACCATTATGGGGTTCATATGACGCTTTGATCGCTTATCAATATTTTTGTTAAGTGTTCTGAACAAAATACAACAATCCTGGTAGTTTTTTTTTATTTTGACTTTTTACAGCAGTCACCATGCTGTATAAATGAAATGATAGCTTTACTCAGAAGGTCGATACAGTTACAGCAATACCTAATTTATGTAATTTTCATGTATTTCAGCTTTTACAAAATATAAACACTTTTATTCAAAAAGGAAAACATGTTTTTGCATCGTGATAGTTTGAGAGCTATAACCTCTTTATTTTTCTCTGTATGGGCTTGTTTTTTTGTGGGATGAGTTGATGTTTTTATTGGTATCATTTTTGTGGGGATAATCACTTTTAAATCCATGTTTTGGGGGGACTGATGCTGCTGTAGCTCCTGAAGTTTCTTCTAAAATCCTCTTATATATCTTGCTTGTCTGCACCTAACTATCTGGTTTGAGGCCAAGATACCTGCTGGTCACCATATACCGGGTCTGAAGTGTTCCTGCTGCATGGAGAAGCCCCTTGGTCTATGACTACGGACCTCTGTGTGCGGTCTACAGTCTAGCAGAGAATGCGCAGCGAGGTGTGTACAATATCTGTTACGTCCCGCCATCACTCCTGTCCATGACTGACCACCGGACGCCTCTGGACATGCGGCAAAATCTTGAACAGAAACCTCCAGACAACCCCTGCCTATTCTATGCCAGTAGCGGTAAAGAGCACAGAAGCCTACCTACCTGGGTTCCTAACACACCAGGGAGTGCTACACAGATTGAATGAGACTAGGGGAGATGAGCCCCATCTTCCTCTGAAGACTGCACAGCACGTTGTGCCACCATCTTGCCCACATTTTGCAGGCCTCTCTGACCAACACCACACAGCCTTTTGGAATGTTGATATCCTGGGCCCAGTGTTCTCCTTGCCTGGTAACAGCCCTGGGAGTCAGGGCCGCCGTTAGGGCAGTACAACCAGTACTGCTCTATGGGGCCTGGCCAGTCTGTTAAGTCAGGGGGGGCCCGCCGGCGGCGGCAGGGTCCGCCTCCTTGCTTCACAGGGGCTATCTAAATTGTATGCACTGCCTTGCGACGCACATATGATTAAGATGAACGGCAGGGCAGGGAGAGCTGTGCGCGGCACGACGGAAGTGACGTCATCGCGTCGCCTGCTGAGCTTCCTGTCCTAGGCCCCAAGCCTAAAGCAGCAGGCTTGGGGCTGTGGGAACAGACGGAGATGCCGGGTGAGCGCGGCAAGGTGAGTACTTAGCTACAAGGGGGGTCTATTGTGCACAGGGGGGTCCTAAACTACAGGGGGGAGTCTATTGTGCACAGGGGGGGCTATGCTACAGGGGGGCCATATGCTACCGGGGGGGCCTATGCTGCACAGGTGTGGCCTATTCTTAACAGGGGGGCCTATGCTTCACGGGGGGGGGGCCTATGCTGCACAGGGGGGAAGGGGGTCCTTTCTGCCTACAGGTGGGCCTTAAGCTACAGGGGGAGCCCTAAGCTACAGGTGGGGCCTATTCTGCCTACAGGTGGGGCCTATTCTGCCTACACGGGGGCCCTAAGCTACAGGGGGCCCCTATTCTACCTACAGGAGAGCCCTAAGCTACAGGGGGGCCCCTATTCTACTTACAAGGTGACCTTAAGCTACCTAGCTACGCCCGGGGGCCCCTAAGCTACCTAGCTACCGCCCAGGGGGCCTAAGCTACCTACACAGGGCCCTAAACTACCGCCCAGGAGCCACATTGTACCTACTTACCGACTGGGGGCCCCAAATCTACCTGCCTGCCTACTGGGGAGCCCATAATTACCAGGGGGTAATTATTACCATTTGGGCCATTATAGATAGGGAGTTTGTAAATGGAAGGGAGCGGGCACTCAGTTGGGAAAATGATTAAAAAAAAAAAGTAAGGAGTCTCAGGTGTTTGTGTTGTAAATTCTGCAGGGACAAGTGGTGGAGGGAAGAAGTCTTCATGGAGGTCTGGACCGAATGGAGAAGAAAAGAGAAAGTGAACAACTCATCAGACAAGACATCACCTGTGAGGCCCTAAATGTAAGTAAACTGGGGGTGGATCCGGGAGGGGGCGGGTCGGCTGGGGACGTAGCGTTGCGGGTCAGCCAGGGGCGGTGCAGGGTGGGGCCCAGACGGTCCAGCTGTATGGGGCCCCAAAATTTCTGATGGCGGCCCTGCTGGGAGTACTCATTCTTCCCTCTGCTCCAATATCACTCTTCATCCTATGGGATACTGGCAGGGTCCTGGAACCCACCATTATAGGTCACCTATATTAAAGCACTGTACTCACAGGGACTCTGTTTCCCTCTTCTGGTCTATTAAAGCTATCGCTTTGAGAGATTGCTGGCGTAGTGCCAATTGCTATTGGGTTTAAAACATATCTCTTTTATCTCTAATACCACCTCGGCAGGCATCCCTTTTTGCCACTGACTGTTGCTTCCAACATTTCGTGTGCTTACCAATAGGACTATCTGCTCTTGTTCTGCTATTATCAGGTCCCCCATCTTCACTGTATTCATCTATTTGAAAATGATCCAATTCCTAACATGTTACTGTACAGTAGTAGATAAGCTGTGGTGAACGCTGTGCAGTGCTGTTTAGGGGATAGTACAACCTCACATTTTATATTGCTTGAGCCATATTCTTTGATACAACATCATGTCAGATCGGCTTGACTGGTTCCGTAGAACGGAGTTAATAGATGACACCAGTCAATTTCTGTACCAACTACTGCTGCCAGGAAACAACCAATAACCTCACAGGAAGACCCCAGCCTCGATACACAGAAGGTTCTACAAGCCATCCATAAATGCCAAACTAACCTGTCAACTAGAATTGACACAATTAAGGTTGATGCGCAGGTTCTGTGTGAGAGAGTTACTGAAGTGGAGCATAGAGTGAGTGACCTGGAGGACCGGGCTACTCCAATGGACTCTAATATCTCCGATATCACAGCTCAAGTTGTTAAACTCCGACAATATGTCGATCAAGAAAACTAACTATTGGGACCACCACACACTACTGCATCTCTTGTGCAAATCTACATATCCTGATTTCTCCTTGAAGATCTAGCAAAAGCGAGTCCAGTTTACCTCCCCAAAGGTCAAACTTCGTGAGAGAGAACCTAAGTACACAATGCTAATTCCAGCCAAACTGTGCATACAATTGGGTGAGAAATCCCACTTCTTTGACAAACCCACGGATGCCCACGATTGGCTGGACAAATATCCGGATATGGAGTCTTGTAGGCCTAAGTGATGATTCGGCCATCTACGTATTCTATGGACTATTGTATCTTTTATTAGACATACATGACTCACTTTCTTTCTTATCTCAGTCTTCTTTTTCCCTTCAGGACTCTTTTTGGTTTATACTCTGAACATGCACCAATTAAAGACATAGGCATGAACCTTGCCTTTTCATATATGAGAGTGTTTCTATCTTCTTACCCCCCCTTCTCTCCTCTATAATATTGACCAAGATTTTACGTTTTGCACACACATGATTGTGACTCTTCAAACCAAGCAAGTAACTGGTCTAATTTAATTTACTTATTTGAAGTAACATGTGTTTTATATACTCAGCACTTTCATTTATCATATCTGTACTTTTTCTTTTAAATATGTTTTATTGGACATTTCCAGACATTAGCATTAATTAACAATATTCAACAGATCAATTATTTATGATTACAAATGGTGGTAGTTAAACTTTCTTATTTTGGAAGTGTCCGCTTTTCTTTTTCATTTAAACCAACTAAAAACAGAAATCTAAAAGAAAGCAAAATAACAATAAAGTCTGTGAATTGGACCTTTTAACGTGTCTCTTGAGTCTTCTTTTAAAGTTTACCTCTTTACTAGTCTCACAGGTTCAGATTAGAAACCTCTCGCTTCTGATAGTGAGCCTCGTCAGACAAGTCCTAGATTATGGCATGGGTAAACTGCACAATCTAACCATGTTTATTCTAAGTATAGACAGAATAGTTGCTTAACTGCGTGCACAACTGTTGTTTGTTATATCCAGCAATAGTCCTCATAATACAATTCCTAGGTGAGGATGTGACCAGATTCTGTCATTGAATGATAGGTGTTTCGCGAAGACAGAATCATTATCACAGTTGGTGATAGCAAGCGGGTGCACGGCGCGCGACCCCCGGGACCACATACCCCCCACATATCAGCACCGGTCTATATAGGTGGTTCTCCTTGTAAAAGTTGCTGCTGGTGCCATGTCGTCAGACTGAAACAGTCCCTAATAGCGTGCTGGATTCTATCCGGCAATAGAGGAATAAAACTATCCCATACTTCGAAGAATTTTTTCGTATGTGATTCTTTTTTAAGCGAGGCCTCCACCCAGTCCATCTTCATGACGTAAGACAATTTCTCCAGGAACATTTTAAAAGGTGGGAGGGAGTCATGTATCCAAGTGTTTAGTATTGTCTTAATCCCCGCCGCCGAGACCATGTACAACAACTTCCTACTCCCCAGTGCACAGGGTGTCCTCTGGGTGTTCACATGGCCAAATATGGCCCACAGTGAGTTATTGGGGACATAGTTTATTAGATGTTCCCTGGTGAAGGACATCACCCTAAACCAGAAATGTTATATGACTGGGCATTTCCTCAAGTAGTGATATATGTCTGCCCCCGGAGTCTTACAACGAAAGTATCTATCATCCTCGAAAATACCCATCCTGAATCTCCTGATCGGCGTTATATATGCCCTATGGTACAGCTCCAATGACATTTCCAGGTTTCTACTGGATGGCAATAATTTGTGACTGTTTTTAAAGGCCTGATGAAGAGTTGCTAAGTTTAAGTCAGGGTTATTCCGTTCCCATTTGGTTAGCCCCATGTTTGTGTGCGCATAATCTAGAGGTATATGCATATATCCATAGAGGTATGACCTCAACCCACTTGATGAGGTAAGAACGCTTTAAAAGGTTCCAGAATGCAGGATCCCATTCAGTTGAGGTCCTTTGTGGGAAGACAGTGCGTGCATAGTCACAGGTGCTGAGGTATGAAAAGAAAGTGAATCATATCTCTGGGAATCGGAGTTTTAGCTCCTCAAAGGGTAGTAAAATTCGTTTTGTTAATATCTATCAAGTGAGCTATTTTTCCCAGGTAGTGTTCGGCTGATGTAGTGTCCGCAAACACTTCCGTCCCCTGAAGCCAGTCCAACGCTACTCTCAGCAGGGCCGCGACGTTGGAATCTCTGATATCAGAAAGGCTAATCCCTCCATTGTCTCTGGGCTGCTGCAGCACCACCCATGGGATCCGGGGCCTCTTCCCCTTCCAGACAAATTGACGATATAGTGTATCAATACGTTTGACATCTTTATGTTGAATATAAAGTGGGAGGGAGTGTATCAAGTATAGGAGTATAGGAAACTCAATTAATTTTATAAGATTCCCTCGTCCCAGGTAAGGTAGAGGCAAACCCCTCCACGACTCCAGTCTCTTTTCCACTTCGCTAATGTATTTGGTAATATTGAATTTATACAACAGGTCAGGGCTTCTGGTTATCTGTACCCCCAGATAGGGCAGCGCCTTGTCACACCAATGGAAGGGATATGTGTTTGCTCAGGTTGGTGTCATCGGACCTTTCAACATTAGAGCTTTTGTTTTATCTACATTGATACTGTAGCAAACCCACCTCTGCTAGGGTCTGGAGTATCTGAGGGAACGTGCTTCACGGCTCTTTGATTATCAACAACACGTCGTCTGCAAATGCGGCCATCTCCACTGTGTGGGAAGGGAGTGTTTCCGGTCCATCAGGGATTTGGGGCTGAATGTCCTTGTTTGGAGGAGTTGGTGCAGTAGAGAGGGACCCGAAGCCCATTCAAAATAAAAGCATAAATTCCTTTATTGGTATCCTTGGTAAAACATGACTAATCCAAAAAATGGCACATCCCTAGAAAATGCAATGGCCAGTGCAAGGCCGACGCGTTTCAGGCGCTAAACGCCCTTAGTCATAGCAACATGTATCACTAAAAACAACATTTATATACAATAATTAAAAAGTTATTCTTACCTGTGATACGCCGAGCGAACACGCCGATACAACTTCCGGTAATCCCGCTAGGGTCCGGAACTGAGTCACGGACCTGCGCAGAAAGGAACAAATGAAGAATGTGGGTAAGGGCAAATTCTTGAGCATGCGCATATATCAAGCGCAGGACCCGGGCGAACAACTGTATGGTGGTAAACCTTTACAATGTTAATCAACCGTAAACAAAGGAAGGACTGGCGTGTAAGCTGGGCGGATCACAGGATACAAAAGCAAATGGCCATAAACATAAATGTGATATTACAAAACTGCCCTATTAAAATATAAAATATATGTCATTCATTTATTTGTGTTTAATTTATTCACTGATACATCAATAGTGAAACATGGTTTCCCTTCTTAGGTTTAAACCTTTTGGAAAGGAAGTATCCAAAGTGAGAAGAAACTGAAATATCAACGTGATTCCACCGATTATGACTTGAATCAGGTATATGAATGGGGCCGAAGACAAATACAATATAATACCCCCAGATCTATCCTCAAAGGAAAACATAGAAATTGGAGGGGATATAGAAATCAAAAGAAAGTTAGCTTTGGTCCCATTGAATCGGATTCAGCTGAAAGTATAGGGGAGTCGGTGGAAGATTCTTCTGATTCTATTGAACAAGAACCAGGCCCCTCGTATTATCGCCAACCGACGTAGGCGGAGGCGAGGCACTAAACACAAATCCAAAAATGGATGCACGCATGAAAACTCGACAACTATTCATGGATCAGATTCAGAATCGGAAGAAATAAGTGTATTAAATTTATCTTCTACTGTCCTTGATCAAGATCAAGAAAACTTATTGAAATTGGGACTAACTTTTGGAGTGGAACAGAATTTCAATTTATTCTCAACACTCAAGGACATCAACAGGTTTGTCAGAACACTCACTTTGAAACGTCACTTCTGGGAGAATTCAGATTCATTGAATAGTACTGCATCTGTCTCAACTCCTGAGGATAAACCAACGGATGAATATAATACCTTACTATTTCAAGAACAAATTTCCCTACTACATCTGCAGGAGCTATCGGACAATGGAACTATTAGAACATCCGACAATTCAAGTTTTACTACATCTAATAAATCATTTTACTCCATCCAATCTCGTGCTCCTATTATGGATAGTTTCCAAGAAGCAATTGAAAAAGATCTCAGAGCACTATTTGAAGATCTTCCACCTGGACAAAAATAACTCAATTTGTCAAAGAAACATCGTTCGGCCCTTGATCAACTTATGCATAAGGATAATCTAGTAATCAGGATGGCCGACAAAGGAGGGACAGTAGTAGTGTTGGACAAAAAGTATTATATGGAAGCAATGTCTGAACTACTGTCCGATACATCTACTTATATGCAGTTATCTTATAATCCTACTGACAAATTTAGTGTTGATATGCATATTCTTTTGCAGGAGGGTTTAGCCCTAGGTATCTTTTCTCAAAAAGAGATGGATTTTATCCATATTGAACATCCAATTATGTCTGCAATACACGGTCTGCCCAAAATACATAAAAATATAAATAGACCTCCTATGCGCCCTATAGTATCTGGCATTGGATCACTGTTTGAAAAGTTGGGCCAGTGGGTAGACTGTGTCTTGCAGCCTTTAGTCAAAACATTACCGGATTATCTACAAGATACCAGGGATGTTTTGGCAAGCATGGATAAAGTAACTTGGACCAATGGGATGTCTTGGATATGTTGTGATGCTGAAGCGCTTTATACTTGTATTCCGCATGCAATTGCAGTTAGGGCTTTAAATTTTCACTTACACAATTTTAGTGAATATTCTCAGGAGTTTATTGACTTTCTGGTTCATGTAGTGGAACTTCTGATTACTCACAATTTTTTTTAATTTTGATAACAACATCTTTTTACAGTTAAAAGGGGTCTCAATGGGGGCAAAATTTTCGCCCTCATTGGCAAACTTAGTTGTCGCCTGGTGGGAGGCAATTTATATCTATACAGACAATAACCCTTTTCTGGATTCCATTCTCTGGTACAGCAGGTACATCGATGACCTCCTGTTTATCTGGGGGGGTGCTGTGCCTGCCGTGCCAGAGTTTTTTGAATATCTCAATAGTAATCCATTAAATCTTAAGTTCACGGGTACAGTTAATGAACATACTGTAAATTTTCTGGACCTCACCCTGTGGGGAGTTTTGGGGTCTAAAATCTGTAGCAAGACCTTTAGAAAACCTACTTCAGGCAACACGATTCTACACTACAGAAGTTTTCACACTAAGAGTACCCGTACATCAATACCCATTGGTGAAATGTATCGAGCCAAAAGGAACTTTAGCTCAAACTCTGATTACGTTATTGAACAACGCAACATCTGTAAAAGGTTATATAAAAGAGGTTATACCAAGTGGACATTAAAAAATGCTAACAATAAAATCCAGAAAAGGGAACGCAAAGAATTTATTCAACCCACTATCCCTAAAATTTCTCAAAAAACTAAACCAACCTTAGTGGTGGATTCCACACATCAATTCCCCTTCATCAAAAAAAAATTTTCTTAAATATCTACCAGTCTTATACCAAGATCCTATATTGCGATCTTTGTTGGAAGAGGGGTGTAGAATATTTACCAGAAAACCAAAAACTTTAGGAAACCTTCTTTCTCCTAGCCATATTACCTCTAATGGACAGGGAGCCACATGGTTGGCTGAGAAGGGTTTCTTTAAATGTGGTTCTAACCAATGCAGAACATGCCAATTTGTCACTAAAACTAGAGAATTCCATAACAGCAATAATAACCGCAAATATACAGTTAAACAATTCGTCAATTGCAATTCTAAGCATGTCGTGTATTTAGCTTCTTGCACCATCTGCCATCTACAATATGTGGGAAGTACTATCCGTAGACTCAAAACCCGATTTTTGGAACATGTCAATGACATAACTAGCACTGCAACCAGAAATAGATCTAGTCTCTCCCAACATTTTAGAGATGTACACAACAAAAAATACAAAGGTTTGAATATCATAGGCATTGAAAAAATCATTAAACCTTTTAGAGGTGGCGATTTAGAAAGTTTATTGCGGGACAGAGAAGCTTATTGGATTCTCACTTTGGATACTTCCTTTCCAAAAGGTTTGAACCAAAGAAGAGAAACCATGTTTCACTATTGATGTATCAGTGAATAAATTAAACACAAATAAATGAATGATTTATATTCTATATCTTTGTTGGGGGTCGTTTACCAACATTGGGGGGGTCACCCGTTTGCCCCGGTATTCCAAATCACGATCAGGGGAACATGTATCGGCCGATTAGAAACTGAGTCAGACACAAGAGTTCTGGGTCAAATTTCTTTCATGTTCCAAGCAGTTCTGACAAGACAAAGCCTTACACACATATTTGTATAACTGTAATCAAGATAAGCGCAGGCGCAATAGAGAAGAGAGGAACGGATGTATGTCCATATTTAGGCAGCTGTTAAGTACATTTTATTGGTCCACGTTGTCTCTGGGGAAAAAGCCTCTGGGATTGCATCAGCCAAAACTCAGTCAATTCCAGTAAAACGAAACTTCAGGAAAGGGAGACAATAGCTGGAGGTCACATCTTTGAGGAAACAGATAACAAGTGGTCACATCCTGAGCCATCTTAGCTTCTTCATATTTGCTGCATCATTCTCCACAAAATGGATTCCGCTCAGCTGAAATGCCTTATAAGGAGAAAAGCTTGGGATTTCATAATTATACATATAACACAATATTGATTCAAACCTCTCTACCTTCACAATCCCCCCTAAAGACCAAGATTTTCTCCACTGTCCCTATTGTCCTTCCTGAAACTAAGAATAGCACAGGACCTTTGGAAACTGCTCACACTGGGGGTAAGGGGTGTGGGATTTCTTCAGAAGCTCGTGAGGAAACCCCCTAATGGGTGAATTCAACACGCAACTTCCAGTGACCTACCTAACAGTGTGAGGTTTTCCCCTTGATCTGTCCCTTCAAATCAGAGAATTGAGCTTTGTTCATACTTATCGGGTCTTGGTTAAGAGGGGATGTCTGTGGTGTCTTTTTCATCACTCATTCAGAGGCTCCTGTTCGTGGCATAAGGAAAGTTCTGAGGTGGATCCTCCCGCAGCTATCCTGGCCATAGATTTTTGTAGAGGGATATGCGGGCCCACACTGTACAAACCGTGGCACCACCCGTATTACTAGTCGTACCATGCCCACCTGCTTGTAATCCAGGCTTCCGCCTCCAGTCATCAGTCAGCCAGGAGGCCCCCAAGAAGTTTCCTCCTGAGTTATCTTAAGTTTCCTTGGAAGATTCTGGATCTTACCTAGGGCTCGATAGTGTTTTTTTCCATTCACTCTTGTTGTCAGGTATATAGGTGCACGTCGCTGCATTCTTCACCTATCATGCCACAAATCTCCTCCTTTCATCCGCCAGACACCTTGTCCGATGGGCTAAATCGGTTCTGTAAGGGGGAAGGAATCCTAGTATTGGGGCCTTAATTCTTCATAGACTCCCTGAAACCATCTCTCTGTAATTAAACAAACCTTTTTGGGTATAATATATGTAACTAATCAGTTCTACAATTCTTATTATTTGAACTTGGGGATATATCACAAGCATCAAATGAAAAGGTTTAGCACACTTTGGTTAATGTCCATCCAAAAAATCACTATAGCGCATTAGCTCTAGGTAAAACAAATAAAAGGATATCTACAATCTGTTTGTCACTAGGTCCCTTTGTACAATGAGAAGCATGGATCCACGTGGGCTTTCCTCCAAATTTCAACTGCCGTTGGGGGTAATCAGGATAACAGTATAAATGGGCCTTCAAATCTGGGCTCAGGCAATGCTCCCTTATAAGCCTCTTTATGTAACCCGGTCTCCTGGTTTGAAATCATAGCACGTTTTCCCCTGTGGATTCTGGAAGACAAGCAGAGACTGCAGCAAGGCAAATTAGTCACTCTTTAGAAATTCAATCACCAAATTGTACAGTCCATGTCCACTATTTTCCCTAACTCTTGCTCCCTGACCTCAAACACAGAAGGAGGCTTCCCCAAACAGTATCGCAAATGGGGTTAGGCCATGTTTTGCTTGTGGGGTGTGCTAACGTGGTACAGACTATTGGGAGAAGGTCTGGACAGGGCAAAGGGGGACTCAGCAGTCATCTTTGAAACTATATTTCTTGAGGGTCCCATTCATTCTCTCTACCTTCGCAGAAGCTTTGGGGATGGGACGCCGTTGTGGAGGCCCAAATCTACCCCTTTACATGTTCCATAAACTCTCGGAAAACGAGGAAGAGCTGCTGGATCCTGGTCCGACTCGATCACCTGAGGGATTCCAAATCGACAAGCTATTTCTGTATCTGTTCTTTGTGCCGTTACTTTGGAGGTCATGTTGGTCACTGGGTAGGCTTCTGGCCATCCTGAAAAACATGTATATTGCAACCCAAAACATATTCATTACTTCCCGCTTCTTAGGCATCTGATGTGGTCCATTGAATCCTTTGGAAGGGATATTCTGGCTTCGCAAGTGCTGCATGGGAAACTTTGAGCCAGTTGGGGAAGGGTTGCAGGTGGTTTACAGATTAGTAAACAGGCTTGATTGTAGGCTGCATCATGGAAAAGATTCCTGGAGCATGTACAACTTTGCCACATAGTGAGTGCCTGATTCTTTCCACGATGAGTAAGTAGCTCCATGGGCCCAGGCTGCAATGGCAGGATTCATTCGTCTAGGAACAGACAAGGGCCTCTGCACTCAAATAAAACTCTCTTTTCGGAGGGTTGCTCCATCTTTTCTTTCCATGTTGTTTTTCTCCTTTGCAGTTGCCAAATGTTGTTCTGGTAATATTCTTTTCGTGAGGGGCCACAGCTGGGCTTTCCAATCAGAGGCTGGATTTTCAGTTCTGTTGTTTAATGGAATTCCCTTATTATGAGCTTAGGTGTGGTTGACCATTATGGGCTCAGGATCCAGGCACTTGGATGACATACACCAAGAGCTGTTTCATCGCTTTTGCGCTTGGTCCGCTGTCTGGTTTCCTCGGGTCTGTCTGTCTTTCACTTTTGCATGAGGCCTTAACCTTTAGATGGCTACCTTTTTTGGGCAGTTCATAGGTGCGCCAATTAGAGACATGATCTGTACTGAATGCTTGGACTGGGGTTCCCGCTGCTGTTGATGTTTCCTCGATTTTTCCAGATGAGTCCAAAGTCATGTGCTATGCCATAGGCATACTTGAATCAGTCATATATTGGCTGTCTTTCCTTTGGACATTTTACAGGCTTCCTCCATGAGCCTGTTATTCAGCAACTTGAGCTGATAGGTGTAGGGAGGCTGTCTTCTGCCATGTGGATCTCACTTTCTGTGTTATTGCAAATCCTGTATGAAATAGTCCATCTTCAGTGCATATCTTGATCATCAGTCCAGTGATCACGGTTCTGATGAGGGATCTCCTCAGTCACACTGTGAATTGCGGCTGCAGTCTGTTCTTGCAAGGCGGTTAGGACTGTCATGGTAGTCTCATCCGGATTGTCTTCCACTTCCTTTATCCTTTTCGCTCTCCCCCCCTGTGTAGTGGAAGAAGAGTGGCAGGATTCAGACACCGTGCTCGTTTGAAGGTGATATTAGATGGCAACAGGAGCAGCGAGCACTGTAAAGCGCAGTGACATTGATGAGTCATGGCCTCGGGAGCGTCTGTTGTAGCACGTGCGGCCAGATCAAGGGGTTGCTTTGGGATGATCACCTTCATGTCCCTAAGACTATATCTGCAGTTTTGTCCCAGAGGATCTGTGCTGCATGGACAGCTTGAGGCTAGCAGGAGCGGGTCCTGGCCACCGGGTCTGTAAATTAGTTCCATACCTTCTGAGGAAAACGGTATGTTGGCCGCATCAATTGGAGTAGGGTTGCTCCAACAGGTTGACTGGACAAGTGTCAGAAACAAGGAAACGGACATCAAGTCGCGGGAAAGGGACCAGCATTAAATTGGATGGTGAGGGGCGACTTATGTATCGGACCCTCAACCCCAATACAATTTAGGACATCAGAGGGACTGGACTCAGGAGGCAGGCTCTTTGCTGCTATTACAGAGGTTGGCGCACAGTGTCCACCAGAAAATCAGTCGGGTGACCCGCGATAGGTATTGTCACTAACCCGCTAGGCCTCAGATTTCCACTGCTGCATGGGGCGGGACAGCTGGCCACACCCTCATTGGGACCCCTCCTCCTGGGGCCCCCCCCTTGGGTAGGGAAGTCTGTGCTGTTGAGTGCTGAAATTGTGCCGGAAGGCGGTCTCGGCAGTCTCTCTTGGGAAATGGCCGACTGGTTTGCACCTCCAGCAAAACAGGGGATCTACGGGGGCCCGCGTTAGGCTGGCGGTAGGGGGACCACAGGCTTCCTGATAGTTTGTTCAGGAACCTGCGGCATATTCATCCCAAAGTGGTTTGGACAGTTTACTCTTTTTCCCCTTTCACTTTTTCTTGTCTGATTAACTACCTTTTGGAAAACCTTTTTACCACTGCCAAGGCTTCTTTGTATACTGACCCATAGAGTTCTGGCCTGGTACGTAAGACCAGACCTTGAGATCCTCTCCAAGCCATCGATCAGGGCCCTTTACCACAGAGAAACATTGTATCTTATTCATGGAGTGCGAGAGATCCTAATTCCTCATACTGCTGGCTTAGCATTTGCAGCAAAAAAATTCACTGCCTCCCCAGGTTCCTGCTGCACTCCTGGAGTCGTGGTGGCTTTGCATCAACTTAAACAAAGTTTGTGGCCCAGGCTTTAAGCTGTCACAAAAGGCTAATCCAAGAATCAAAGGAAAATATATCAAGTCCGAGGGTTCAGATATTTTGAATGGTGGGGAGATGGGTATACTCATCTGATAGTTCTGACGGGAACCAGGGTCTCCAAATTTTCCAATTAGCCCCATAGAATTTGCAGCTGGTTGTGGACAACTTTCTTAGAAACTGCTAGGGGAATTTCATAGGGTATGGCAATTTGCTAGAAGGCAATCTTTCTGTTTAGGGGTGAATTGCAGCATAACTAGTGGAATGCAGGAGGACGCATGCCTCGCAATCATCAGAGCTCGGCCCAGCGCGCCGGTCTGTGCTTTCTGGGACAGGTTGGGAGTGGGGAGGGGCAGCTCCCTCGTGTTCTAGATTCCCTCACATTCTGGGAAGATTCCTAGGGCCTTTCCTTTCTGCTACAAGGACAGCCGTGTGCCCTGGCGGAGGGGAGGAGACTATCTGACTCATCTATCAATTGCACCTTTTTTTTTCGGCTTTGTCGATGAAATTCAAGCATGAGTAAGTGAACTCTATTGCATAATTTTGTAGGGAAAACATAAGGATACGGAGGAGATAAGTGGGAGGGGAGGGAGATGGACCGGTTAGTCATGATTGTTTCCTCTTCTCAGTATCCAAATCCAAAGCTTAGTAATAGCAGATGTAAGCTGAAATTGTTTCCTTGTCAATATCTTTGCCACTATAGACGGACCACAGCATGGGATTATAAAACGTGCAAAGGGAGCTCTCCTGCGGCCCGTCAGGATAGCTGTTCCCGTCTCCACTTGGCCCTTTTCCTTCTGATAATTTTTCACTGTCTGGTTATCCTCTGAACCAGCTTTTTCCATTATAATCTGCGCCAAACCCCTCGGTGTGACAATTGAGGGTTGGCGGGGTTAACTTTGGCTCCCACTACGGGTGCGTGGTGATGTCTCACATGACCCAGAGAGAAACAGTACTTGACCACCGTTGATGGGTCTTTAATCAGGCAACTGAGCTTGGGGATCCCACCTTTCCGGATTGTACTCGGTCCCGGAGGGGGGGTCCAGAGCACGGGGGGCCTCCCATTCCCCGAAACCCCCCGTTGACAAACGTGGGGTGAGACCACGCACTGCGGGTCATCCACTCTCCCTCTGAGGTTCTTGGGGCGTTAGGGGGTGGACTTAGCGAAAGACTTCATTGTTCTTTCAGTGGCTTGTCTCAACTTTGCGCTAGCTTATCTTCATGATTTATACTTCATTACACAGAGCATAATTATGCTCTTTTTTCTCTCATGTCTCATATATATATATTTAACTATCATTTCTCTTCGATCAAAAACTACACGACTGCACTTTTTTTGACCTGAGCGCTACAAATTTTTCATTTACACGTTAGAGCCGAGGGGAGAAATGTCCCCGCGAGCAGCTTTATCCCCCCTAACAGATGCTTTGAATCCGAAGACAAGGTTATACCACTCTGCCGAATTTCAGTGTGAAGGATAACATGTGATGTAGTTGAATATAAAATTAACCTGATGCAGTTTTTTTTTTCCTTTTTCCTTATCCTTCCCTCCCAACATTTTCAACTTTCACAAAACCTTCCTTTTTTGCAAACTTTGGGCCATCGGAGGTTGAGCCTGTGCCATCTCCATCCATCCTGTGTCAGATAACGGCCCTCGTTGATTCTCCACTACCTCCTAGCCATTTAGATGGTTTTGCAATCTTCCCTTTCTTATTTGGCAATCCCACCAATTTATACTTTTGAATGCATTTTTCACATATTTTTCCCCTTCTTTTTACATACATTTTTCCACAGTCTCTGGCCCCTTCAGGCAAGTTTATGCTCTTTTTGAAACATCGTAAACATTTTGGTGTTCTACGTAGGGGGAGTCTCCAATCCTGACAAAGACTACTCAGCCGTGGCCACCGGCCTGTGCCTGGATCCCGGTTATCCAACACAAGGATTCTATCAAAATAATAAACTGGGTCCCTAGCTAACCCAACAATAGTCCCACCCTTTGTTGCACAATATGGGGACGTTAACCTCCCGGTCTTTGTGCAAAACATATATGTATAATTATATATGCCCCAGAACAATTCCCTAGTGAATTAGTTTACCCCGGACCCACCTGAGTTTTTAGTAACTACGCAGATCTTGTCCTAAAATAACCCGGAGACTCCCGTACCACTCAAAACAATTAACCTTTAGGACTGTCAAGGTTCCCACTATAGTTCAGCAGCCATACGGGCAAAGGGGAGTGAAGTTCGTGACTACAAACAGTGGAACAATCAACTACTGGAAGTCCACAGCAAAACAAAAGTTCGAAAACGTGGCGGGCTGGATCAAAGGTGTCTAGGTTGAAGTCACTTTATTGTGACCACGCGGACCAGATTCCACATGCAATCTACTAACCGGGAGACATCAAATGGCAAACGGTAGTTAATTACATTATAGATGCATCAATCTTACGAGACCTTTAGATGCCTGCAGTCCTCATTTTGATATCTACGGTCCTCAAACGCCGTGGCTAGGTTCGGGTCCTTGGGGGTCCTTGATCACCTCAGGTCACGCCTACGATTTTGATAGCGACGCCAAAATGTTGGGGTGTTTACCACATTGGGGGGCGTCACCCGTTTGCGCCGGTATTCCAAATCTCGATCAGGGGGAACAGGTATCGGACCGAATTAGAAACTGAGGTAGACACAAGAGTTTGGATCAAATTTCTTTCATGTTCCAAGCAGTTCTGACAAGACAAAGCCTTACACACATATTTGGTATAACTGTAATCAAGATTAGCGCAGGCGCAATTGAGAGAGAGGATCGGATGTATGTCCATATTAGGCAAGCTGTTAGTACATTTTATTGGTCCACGTTGTCTCTGGGGGTAAAAAGCCTCTGGGATTGCATCAGCCAAAACCCAGTCAAGTCCAGAAAAGAAATTCAGGAAGGGTGACAATTTAGCTGGAGGTCACATCTTTGAGGAAACAGTATCAAACATGTGGTCACATCCTGAGCCCATCTTAGCTTCTTCATAATTGCTGCATCAGTTACATCAAAATGGATTCCGCTCAGCTGAAATCCTTATAAGGAGAAAAGCTTGGGATTTCATAATTTTACATTATAACACAATATTGATTCAAACCTCTCTACCTCACATCTAATAGGGCAGTCTTTTAATATCACATATTATGTTAGATGGGCCTTGTGTTTTGTATCCTGTGATCCGCCCAGCTTACCACGCCATAGTCCATTCCTTTGTTTTGGTTAAACATGCAAAGGTTTTCAGACCTAAAGTGCCGCCCGGCGGTCCTGCGCTTGATATATGCGGCTATGCTCAAGAATTGCCCTACCCACATTCTTCATTTGTTTCTTTCTGCGCTGGCCGTGTCAGTTCCGGACCTAGCGGGATTACCGGAAGACAGTTGTTACGGCGAGTGTTTCGCCGGCGTAATACAGGTTTACGAATACTTTTTAATTATTGTATATAAATGTTGTTTTTAGTGATACATGTTGCTATGACTAATTTATGCTTTTATTTTGAATGGGCTTCGGGTCCCTCTCTACTGCATCAATCTCTCCAAAACAAGGCTTTCTACTACCACTTTATCCAAGTGGGATGCAGTTGGTGACCGCCCTATTATTGGCGACGTTTGGGTGAGCTGGCATACACGTTTACACTCGTTTCTTATTTGGGGCTGAATACAATAAAGCAGGGGATCCAATGATAATTTAAACAGGAGGGGCGAGAGAGGGCATCCTTGCCTTGTGCCTCTAAACATATCTATGGGGCTTGTCAGTGTGTTATTGATTTATAAAGTGGTTGAGGAGTCCTCCTGTATGTAGTTGATAAAATTTCGAAAGTTGGGGCTGAATAATCTGTTGGCCAGGGTGGCTGCAAGAAAAGGCCAAGACACCGTGTCAAACGCCTTTGGCCCCGTTCACACGGCTTATTTGCCGACGGATTGGCGCCGTATTCCGCGCGGAATTGCACTTCAATACGGCGCCAAACCCTCGAGTCTTACTGTTAATCCACTGCCTCTCATAGAGAACAGTGGAATCCGTCGCTCCTCACCACCGCTCGGCAAATCCGCCGCGGGGGGAGGAAAGTGACATGCACATTTTTACGGCGCGGACGCGCCTCGTAAAACAATGCATTGTCTATGGGGCCGGAAGCGGCGCCCGCGCGCTCCGGCTCCCGCCCCGTATTCACGGCGGATTTGTGCGCTCAATACGGCGCACAAATCCGCCGTGAATAAGCCGTGTGAACACGGCCTTAGATGTGTCTAAACTCAAAAGCATTGAGGGTTGGGAATCTGGTTCTCAGGCTCTTATTGTAGCGTTAATCGCTGTTCTGATATTTTTAACCGATTGCCGCCCCCGGATAAATCCCCTTTGTGCTGGGTGAACAATCAGGGGAAGAAAAGTCTGGATTCTTGTGGTCAATATTTTAGCTAGAAGTTTGTAATCACAGTTAAGCAATGCTATTGGGCGATAATTTTTGACTATTAAGGGGTCTTTATCCGGTTTGGGCAATAGAGTCGTACACGAGTCTAAGAAATGGTCCAATGACCCTTGTTCTTGATACAATACGTAGAGTGAGGTTAGGGTTGGGGACACTTGCGGTAATAATAGTTTGTAGAATTCAGCGCTGTATCCATCAGGCTGCGGGGACTTATTATTAGGGGAACAGGCTATGGCTGCTTTAACCTCCTCAGTGATTGGGTTGTCCAGCAGGGATCTTTGATCCTCTGACAGACCTGGCAGCACTTGTGATGCAATGAATGAATAGATTTTGTTCATGTCCGTCGGTGGGGCCCTGTATTGGTCTTCAAAATAATCACTGAAGGTTTGCTATGGCATCTGGGCTGGTATAGGTGATGTTTGATGTTGGATCTTTTAGTGCTATATCTTTTCGCGTTCTTTGGGATTTGATCAAACGGGCTAAGAGTTGTTCAGATCTATTGGCACCGGTTTACTGGAACATGTTACCCCATGTGATCAGGCACACTCACAACCCTCACAGTTTTAAGTGCACTCTGAAAACTCATCTTCTTAGACAAGCCTACAAAGATCCCTAACTGTTATCCCCCCAAATTCTGTCACACATTCATCACTTCCTGCACTTTGGCACCCACAGGCACTTATCTGTATATAGATGTACGGTCTGGGTGGCAGGTTCATCCATTTTTTATGTATACTACCCCATATTTATGTAACATGGCTGGTCCATTGTAAACCAAGCACTTCTCACCCTTTGTTTCACCCATACACCCCAATAGATTGTAAGCTCTTGCGAGCAGGGCCCTCACACCTCGTGTCTCATTTGTAATTAGCTTTTTAAAATGTAATGTCTGGTTTGTCTGTGCTTATACCCTCTATATTGTAAAGTGCTGCGGAATAAAGATTATTATTATTTTTATTATTATTGGCACCCCTGAAATACTTGTTCTCAGTGAGTCTCACTAACCACCCTGCTTGATTTTGGATGAATGAATCAAATACTTCCTTGGCTTCTCTGTATACCCGGCTTGCTAAATCTGTGGGGTAAGCAGCCATCTCCTTTTGTGCCTGCAGCAGTGTGGAATGAAGTGTCTAAAACTTTTTGTATGGCTATGTCTACACTGCACATAAAAACGTCCGTTTTTTCAGCGTTTTTTGTTTTCTAAATACGCTAGAAAAACGACTGTAATCATCTCCCATAGACTTCTAATGTAAAACCCTCCTGCTGTCTACACTGAGCTTCTTTTTTCTGCTCGTTTTTTTTTTTTACTGGACGTCTTTTGCAACATGCTCTAAAAAACGCCAGAGCAGGGCAGAAAATTTACTACAGGAGTCTATGTAAAGTACTGGACGTCTTTTGGCGCGTTTTCGCTGCATTTTTTGCCGCGATTTTTCAATGAAAACCCTCCCAGCAGACCCAAGTTACACCTATAATGGGTGGTGACAAAGGTTAATCCTTATCAAATTTGCATACAAGTGTCTGGTGTGCCCTTTCTTGTACCATTTGTAATAAAATGATCATGCTTTGGGCGCTAACGATTTTTGCGCAATTCATATTTTTTTCGCTAAAAATACTTTTTTTTTTTTTCTTTTACAGATTTTCACACTAATAAAGTTATCTCGCTTGTGTCGATAAAAATACGTTTTTTTATGGATTTAGGCACCAAAATCCTTTTCTTAACTTTATTAGCGCCAAAATATGTCATCTCGCGTTGGACGCCAAAAATCCGTTTTTTTACGGATTTTAGCGCCAGAATCCGTTTTTTTACGGATTTTGGCATTAAAATCCTTTACTGAACATATTTTGGCGCTAATAAAGTTATCTCACTTCTATCGCTAAAAATACTTTTTTTTATGAATTTTGGCACCAGAATCTGTTTTTTTATGGAATTTGGCACTAAAATCCTTTACTGAACAGATTTTGGCGCTATAAATTTTATCTCGCTTCTGGCGCTAAAAATACGTTTTTTTAGGGATTTGGCGGCAAACTCCTTTTTTTTAACGGATTTTGGCACTAAAATCCTTTACTGAACAAATTTTTGCGCTAATCAAGTTATCTCGCTTCTGGCTCTAAAAATATGTTTTTTACGAATTTTGGCGCCAGAATCCATTTTTTTACGGATTTTGCCACTAAAATCCTTTTCTTAATATATTTTGGCGCTAATAAAGTTATCTCGCTTCTGGCGCTAAAAATACGTTTTTTTTACGGATTTTAGTGCCAGAATCCATTTTTTTACGGATTTTGGATCTAAAATCCTTTATTGAACATATTTTGGCGCTAATAAAGTGATCTCACTTCTAACGCCAAAAAATACGTTTTTTTACGGATTTCGGCACCAGAATCCGTTTTTTGATGGATTTTGGGGCTAAAATCCGTATCTTTACAGATTTTGACGCTAATAAAGTGATCTAGCTTTTGACGCAAAAAAATACGTTTTTTACGGATTTCGCCGCCAGAATCCGTTTTTTTCAAGGATTTGGGCGCTAAAATCCTTTTTTTTACAGATTTTTACGCTAATACAGTTATCTTGCTGTATGCAAACATAATGTGGGTTTTTGTGGATTTTGGTGCAAGAATCTTGTGCAAAATTTAATAAAGTAGTAGCACGCAGCAGCACACAAAGGACAATGTGCTCAAAATGGCTACAGTGATCTAAAGGAAGTGACTACTTACCATGTTAACTCCACCTGTAGGATGTAGTTTACATCCAATGGCTTAATTTGTGCATACATTAAAAAGTAGAGCAAAGACGTTCCAAAAACACTTCAAAAAAACACTCCAAAAAACGAAAAACGCGCCAAAAAACAGATGTTTTTTCAGCTGCTTTTGACAGACAGTGGACAGAAAACTCAGTTTCATGAACGTTTTTAGTAATTCGTTTTCAGGTCGTTTTTTGTCCATTGCAGTGTAAACATAGCCTATGTCTCCCGTCTCCTACTTGATGTTTAGTTTATTATGTGGCCCCTAAGCACCGCCTTAGCAGCAGCAGCATTATCTACATGGGCCAAGTTATCATCAACATAATTGGCCCATTGTGCCGTAAAAAGGATTTGAAATCATCTGAGGTTAACAGGTAAGCTGGGAAGCGTCAACATTTATTTCCCGATTGGGAGGGCCCTCCCCATCAAGGACAGGGAGACAGATGCATGGTCAGATATAGAGATAGCGTGAAGGGTGGCATGTCTCACGGTTCTCCATAATGGCATTGATATCAGAAAATAGTCGATTCTGAAAAACTCCTGTGCACCGAGGAGTAGCAAGTATACTCTCTCGAGTCAGCATTAAGTGTCCTCCTTGGGTCACACAAGGTCTGAGACTCAATCAAATGAAGGCTGTCTCTGGCGGCTAAGGGGCTGGGATGAGTCTGAGTGGTTCTATCCAATGTTGGGTTCAGGACTGCGTTGAAGTCTCCCCCCATTATGATATTTGTGTCTCCTCTTTTTGTTAGCATGGCATCAATATTGGTATAAAAATAGATATTGGGGGAATTAGGGGCATAAATGTTCAGGAGGGTGTAATGCATCCCTGCTATTGTGACCCATAATAAGAGGAACCTGCCGTGTTCATCAGCGACCTCCTCCTCCACCACCTGACCCAGTCCTCTACGGAAAACAATCGCTACCCCCCTTGATTTAGATGAAAAGTTTGCGGTATAGCAAGCATCTATCCATGGGGCTTTAAGGCCTGCAGTGCTGCCTTTTTTCCAGTGGGTTTCCTGGATATAAATGATGTCTGTTTTTTAACCTCTTAAGATGGGTTGCAACCTTTTTTCCTCTTAATGGGCGTGTTAAGACCCGCTATGTTCCAGCTTATCAAAGTAAGTCGGGCCTCCGTGGGTGTGTGTGTGATGTTTTGGGGTTGTGTCATGGTACCTTAAATATCCGATGCATGAACAAGGTAACTGTGCTGTCCAGAGGGCGTTTCGCTGTCCCAGTCAGCACCAACCCTCCTAATAAGTCCAACCCCCACCCCCAGGGTCCCCCCCCATCACTCCCCTTTAAGATAAAATTTGAAAACATTTCAAAAACAATTAACATAACTGTAGACATAAACAGGGACCTATGTGGGTTCCCTTTTTTTAAAAAATTTTCATTCATTTAAAAAAACCAGACATTTAAGTCAACAAAATTGTACGAAGTTTGCAAAAAGCAAACTTCCAACCCCCCTTTGTAAAATTAAACCCTTGCGGTCCCCCCCCTAGATAAAATGTTTCTGGGATTGCCGGGGCATCGAAACCCTTGCTGCCTTCACCCGCACCCCAACCTCGCTGGTAGGGCCCGCTGAAAAAAAAAGTTTTGTTTGTGTAGGTACTACAATGGCGTAAAGATTTTATTTTTTTTGCGTGACATCCCTAAGTAAACTTGGAAAATAATTGTTGTGGGCCCCCCATCAAAGATCATTGGGTTTTTCCCCTTTTGTCCTGAGGGGTCGCTCCCTTTACCGCCCCTTAAGGATCTTCTAACCGGCACGTTTTGTTTTCCCCTCCCCCTCCGTCTCAAGGTCCCCCCCTTCAAGCTCCACTGCCCTGGTTAGGCAAAATCCACCCCAGGGCTTGGGTACCTCCGCAGTCAAGTAGGCGTTCAAGGAGTCTCCCTTCACTCCCCCCTATGCCCAAAAAACGGGGATTTTTCCGTCTACTAGTTTTTTTAAGTCCCCTATCCATTCCTTAAATTCCTCCTGTTCCTCATTTGACTCAGGGAATTTTCCACTACAGAAGTGGAGACCTCATATGCCACTCTATTTTCAAGATCCCCAATTTTTTCCCGTGTTTGTGGTTATTAATGCTAGCGCCCGCTTTTTGGAGGGAAATTTTACCTCTTGTCGAAAAGCGGCATCAGCAGGTGCGACACCTCCTGGGCCACCACTGTGGCGTTACAAGGCTCGGGTTCCTGTGTTGGGCTCCCCGCACTAAATGGGTGACAATTGTGAAGGGGTGATGTCTTCTCTGAACACGAGCTCTGGTGAGTGTGGGCTTGGCATTTCCTTTTCTGAAGACATGGCAGGAGATGTGGCCGACACGTTTTTCCCCCCTTTTTTCGCGCCACCTTTCTGGGTGGTACCCGCGATTGATTTTGCCCTATTTGTGACCGAGGCGTTATTGGCAGATTGTGAATTTAGACGAGTTTGTCCTTTACTGTGAGTTCTGGACATGTATCTGTCCATCCCCCACGACCTGGGGATTGTTGTTTCTTTCTAGGTAAGGAGTGTATGTGGGAGGTGTCAGAGTATGAAGTTTTTGCCTACATTACTTAAGTAAAGCTCTATTAATTTTCCCTTCCTATACCTCTGTATCTGATATGAAGAGATGGGGGGAAAGAAAGAGAAAAAGAAAAGAGAAAAAAAAAAAAGAAAAAAAAAGGGGAAGAGGGGGAGGAGGATAAGGGGGAGGGTGGTTATTTACACTGTTTACACCTACAGTGCTAAGAGGCACCCAGCACCTAACTATAATTAGGAAATGTCAAAAGATTGTACGTATGTCCCTACACCTGCCCCAACTGCGACCGCGATACAACCACATGGGAGTAAGTAAAGTAAAGTCCAGCCGGCAAGAGCGGGAAAGACGCAGGCCGAGTGTCTCTCCTTTGTTAAAAGTTCCTTTAGTAGGTAAAAAGAATGGGGGAAATGGGGTCCTTTTTGTACCCTGGACGGGGCTTTTTTGAGCTTCACCAGTGCAGACATTTCTGACAGTGTCTGTTGTATAATTCCATCTGCGGCCTGGAGAGGGCACAATAGATGGTGTCTGCTATGTTTTAATCCTGCCCCACTGGGGAGATTTCATGTGCTGATTGGGATTTGAGTTGTAGCCAATGTGAGATAAGGGGTGCAGTCAGGTGTTAAATTAGGCTCCATTAGTGATAAATCCTGCAAAAGCGTCGGTGGTTTTATGCGAGTCCGTAGTCTTCGCCTCTGGATGTGGGGAAGGGGAGCGAAAGGGTCCGTAGTGCGACCAGCTGGGCGGTCCACAGTTGTAAACTCGGCTGGTTACCGATTGCAATCTACTGTACTCCGAGCTCAGGCACTCGTTGTTATAACTGCTCCCAACTTTTGTGGTGAAGGAGGTCAGACATAGTTCTATGCCGGGCTCCGATATGCGCGTGGGTCTGGTTTGCAGAGCTCACTAGACTAAGATAATGATAAGTTTTTCCCGCCATTCAATGCTTTCAATGTAGCAGGGGGGAGGAGGGGTGGACCTTCAGTCCCAGACCAATAATGCAGAGTTTCAATATGGCCGCTTTTACTGCCTTTGGTTTTGCGAAAGAGGTGGAGGGGGATAGTGGTGGGGGGGGGGAATAGTTTCACGGTCAAACAGCAATATAATGACGGCCAGTCTACTTTTATAGAATTCCCGTCTCTTAGCGCAAAGACTACTGTTAAAACAGCAGAATCCCCCAACTTGTATAATTTGTGTCCTCAGCGCTACAGGGCTTATTATTGCTCTTTCCTGTCTGCAAGCTGGGTTTTTTGGGGAAAGGCCAAAATGGCCGTTCCCGCCGTTAAGCTATTGAGTGGGGGTTCTTTTGTAACGATCCGGGCTGGGAGCTCCCTCGGCCCCCACGTTCCGTTGTCTCCCCCATACCGCATACCAGATAGTTGCCCCCGAGTCTCGGTACCTCTGCCGCTCGGTGTCCCCGCACCGCCGAGATTGGGAAGAGTAAAAAAGCGGGCCCCCCTCAGGGTCCGCTCCAATTAAGGCTGTGTGTCTTTGTTAGCCGTTGTTCCCCATTCCCCTCACATTTGCCGCGTGGGTTTGGGATCCCTCCTTTCAAGATACGGGCTGGCTGTGCTGTCCCTCCCCCCGCTCCAAATTGGGGCCCCAGCTCTTTTGCCACACTCGGCCCACGGTCCCCACCTTAGACCTCCGGGAAAAGATTTCTGGGCTCCTTGTGTCCTTTTCACCCTCCAGGTCACTATGGGTGGTTTCAGATGTCCCCAACAGCTTTTTAAACACTGTTTTTGTACTCAGACACAGGAGCTCAAGTAAAAAGCGACCACCTCGGGGCTCCGCCCCAAATTTTACTTCTTTTTGTAGGGTCCAAATTTTTACCCGAGATAACTATTTTCGGGGGCTGATGGGACTGGCTCTGATGAACTAATTAGATTTAGAAGATTAGATTTATAAAAAAAAGGGACAGTTCTGTGACCCCTAAGAAGCATGGGGGGTATCTGAATTGTGTTAGAGATAATAATTCCTGGTCAGAGTAATGGGTAAGTTATATATGCTAATCACTGTAGAGACCCCCTGGCCCAAAAGATAGAGTATTCAAAGACCTAAAGATCCCTAATCAGATGCGAAAAACCCTTTAAGACGTATTACGTTCTATAATT
>JAODAL010012870.1:0-93609 GCA_025379985.1 Phyllomedusa bahiana | reverse complement strand
CCCACATTTAAAAAGTCCGAAAAAAATCTTTCAACCACCATTTTAGTTACTGGACATTGACTATACCTGCCTGGGCTACAGCAGAGCCCCAAACCTGCATGACCCCCACATTTAAAAAGTGCCAAAAAGGATCTTTCAACCACCATTTTAGTTTCACTGGCATTAAACTATACCTTCCTGGCCACAGCATACCCCCCAAACCTGCAACCCCCACTTTAAAAAGTGCGGAAAAAGGGTCTTTAAAACCACCATTTTAGTTTCACGACATTGCTATACCGTCCTGGCCACAGCAAACCCCCCAAAACCTGCATGACCCCCACATTTAAAAAGTGCCGAAAAAGGAGTTTTTTCACCACCTTTTTAGTTTCACTGGACTTTGACTAACCGCCTGGGCCACACATGACCAAGGCCGGGAGTTACAGTTTTCGGTAAAAACCCAGGCTGGCGCCGTCATCTTTTAAACACCGGGTTAAAAGCCCGATGACGCAGCAACAAAAACTTTTTGTGCGAAGCAGAGTCGGAAGGGGAAGTGTAAACCCAGCCTTCCTCTTACAATAATACCGGGGTCCCCGCTTCCCCCTCCGTATAGTGTGGACCAATTAGCTTCATTGGAAATAGGGGGTTAACGCCCCTGTTACACCCGGGTGCCCTTTACTTGGCATTCTTTTTCTCTTTTTACTCAACTGCGGAGGAAAAGGTCTCGTATTTTTGTTCCTGCCCTGCTCCATACTCCATGTCCCCTGAATAACCCTACATCTGGTCAAGTTTTCCTGATTTCCCCTTGTAAAATTTCAAGGAATTTTTTAACAGTTTTTTTGACATCAAGTTTTTTAGTCTTTATTCTAAAAACACATTTTAAAATAGGATAATCCCACCATTTTTGTTTCTTCTTTTTTCTTGTATTAAAGGGGTTGTCTCAACAGGGATTGATGCTATTTAAAGTTTTCAAAAACAAGTCATTTTGCAATTTGTCCATTAACAGGGCCTAAACCCATTTCCGTTTCTGACAGCCCACACCCTTTTACCACTTTACATTTTAAAAACAAATGTTTTTAAAACAACATTTTTTGAATAGGGCCGTATATAGCTGCATGTCACGCAAAAGCCCCCAAAAATTCAAAGCAGACCCTTTGACCACTTTGGCAATTGTGAAGAACAAATGTCGTTAGAAAAAAAAATTTTTAGAATAACCTTTTTAAAAGCTGCATGTCACAGCAAAAAGCCCCCAAAAAATCAAAGCAGAACCCCTTACCCCTTTGGGGCAATTGGAAGAAAAAATGTCTGTTAAAACAACATTTTTAAATGGACCTGTATAACGCATTCACAGCAAAATGCCCCAAAAATTCAAAGCAGACCCTTGAGCCCTTTGGTCAAAATTTTGAAAACAAAAGTCTGTTAAAACAAAATTTTTTTTATAAAGGGGCCTGTAGTATTGCGCATTTCAAACACATGACCCAAAAAATTAAAAAAATGATTTCCCTAAACCACTGTTAAAAATTGGGGGGGAGAAATGCCATTTAAGAAGCCCATTTCTGTTACAAAGGCCCAGTTTAAATTCCCTTTTATCTCACACAAACATGCCCCCAAAAAATTATAAATATGACTTCTCGGGCCCACTTTTTAAAAAATTGTGAGGGAGAAATGCCACTTAAAATCCTTTTCTTTTCCCCAAAGGACCCAAAATTTATTGCGTAACCCACAGAAAACATGACCCCCCAAAACCCAAACAACAATGCGAAAACTTTTTAAAGTTTAAAGTAAAGAAAATTTGGAAAATTTTCCGGTTTGCCCAAAAACCTTGCGGGTTTTTACAGTCCCCTCACAGCAAAACCAGCAAAATGAACTTTTTGGGGAAAAAAGGAAAATTTAAAAATTGCATTAAAAATGACCCTTTTTAAAAAAAAAGTTTTCAAAAAGGCCCATTTCTGTTTAAAAAGGGAAATTTGGGGAAGTAGACTGGAAACAAAATCGTGACCTGGGAAAAAGGGGGCCAACAAACATCATCAGAGATCCAGCCTGGTTTCCCATCTTGATGAAAGTCAAAACGATCCACATTACCTGGGAAAAAGCCGATGCTTTTGGGTCTGTAATCCCTCCTCCCACTTTTCTAAAGGGCCCGCCCCCAGATATGATTTTTGGCTCCCTGGGCAGGACAAAAACCTCTATGCGCTAGCCACCCCTGGGGCCATTCCCCTTTTTTGGATACCCAGAAGCCCTTTTTGGGGCCCGGGAACAAAATGAAAAAACCCATCGGTGTTGGGGAACCAGAAGCCGGTGCCCAAAATTTTTAATTTAATCTCTGTTGTTTGTTGTGGCCCTGCATTCTTCCTTTGGGTGGGGGGGTAAAAAATAGATTGCGAGGTACCCCTTTGGGCCCTTCTGCCACCTTCCCTGCTGCTCCCCCGCTAACGCCTATTTGGGCACTCAAACGCTGTCACGTTGCGATGTTTTTTCCCACCGTGACTTTGGGGGAACGTGAACCCAGACGCAACAAATGTCTCCGGGTTGATCAACAGAAAGGGTCCCCTTTTCCCTGCATTTTAAACCTCTAGGGGGGTGGGGGGGAAAGGGAAAGTGCTGATTTTTTGTTTTGTCCCGGGGGAACCGGAGGGTGGCCACCCATTAAACTGTTGTTCATTTAAAGGGCCCTTTAAGCGGGGATCATTTTGGGGAGGGAAAGGGAGAAACCAAGCACTAAAGTAGAGATGGAGCCTTGATTTCCCAAGCCTCGGGGTCGGGGGGCACTAGCAAACTGATTTTCCTCCCCTTTCCTCCTCCGCCCAAATTCCGCCAACCTTTTTCCCAAAGGGCGGGACGCCCGGAAAACATGGGTTTTTGGGAATACCTCCCCCTTTCCCCCCTTTGCCTCCGCAACAGTTTCAACACACCCCCTGACTTCCCTTGAGATGATGCACCCCTGAAAAGCTAAATCGCCACCTTCCACTAGTTTATTGGCCCCCCGGAACCCACCCCTTAATGAAGACCGATAAAATTTGGGTGAAATTTCCGGGGCCTTGGGTTTTTGAACGGAAAAAAGGGCCCGGGTTCCCCTTTGGGGCCCCTCCCCTTTCCCCGTCCCCTGCGGGGGACCGGGTTTTTTCAGAGTTCCAACGATCGTTCCAGAACTAAGATCCCCAAAAAATTGCTCATCCCTTGACAAAGGGCTTTTCCCCCCCGCCCCAAACCTTTTTTGGGGTTTGCTTTTCAAAACTGGCAAGGAGGGTTTGCAGACCTCTTTCCCCCTCCCTTTCCACTTTTGGTGGTTCAACACCCCGGGGCCCCGACCGCTGCTTTTGGGCCCATTTAAAATTTCTACTGCAAATTTTGGCATTGCCCCTGCTCCCAAACCAATGCTGGAGCATGGGGAGGGGGGTTTTTTCCCAGCGTGTTGCCACTTAAACAAGAGACGGTTTGCCCGGGGGGCCGAGCGAGCTGAAAACGCAGCCGGGCCGGGACAAGCGGGGTTGCAAACGGCGGAAGTGCAACTCCCCCTCGATTTCCCTTCAGCAGCGGGCCAACCCGGTAGCTCTTTAAAAATTTTCCCGGGAAACCAAAAAGGGTTCAGACATTCCCCAGGCAAGGGAGGTGCTCCAGCCACCGATCTTAAGGGCCCCGCAGTTTTCCCAGTTATGCCACACCCACCTTTCCCGGCAAAAAAGGTTTTTTTCACCACCAGCGCTCGGTCTCGTTCGGAAGCCTCCACAGCCCCTTTGACCTGTGGGGGGAACTCTCCGGGCAGTTTAAATTTTTCAAAAAAGGGCCTTGGTTTTTTTTCCCGGCAGGGTAAATGCCCCCAAAGGGGAAACCCGGGGGAAAGACCCCTTTCACCATCCCTCCTTTTGAAGAGAGGGGCCCCGAGCCTGAGAGCCACCGTCACCCCCAGAGACACCCCACCCGCCTCACCCAGTGAGCTGTCAAAAGGAATATGGGCCCCTTGGCCCCCCTTACTAGTCCATGTGGGGGTGGTAAAATTTCCCGCCACAAAAGCCAAGAAAAACCCGCGCTTGAAATTTTGGGATAACACAGGGGCCGGGGCCCGGGGGGCAGGAGGGGCTTTTTGCAAAGAAATGCCTCCCGGGAAATTTTGGTTTTTGGGGCCAAGGGGGAGGCCAGACGGGGGAAACCCCCCATCTGTGCCCCAACCGGGAACCGGAAAGGAAAATTTTTCCCCGGCCAAAAGCCTGGGAAAAGCCGACATTCGGGTTTTTTTTGGCTTTGGATGGTTTTGGGTAAAATTGTTTTTTCTGCTCCCAAACCTGGAAGACAGAAGGCGGGCTGCTAGCCCGGGCCCCCCTGTAGGGGTTCCAGCCCGTCAAAAGGCGGGGGAAAAAGGGTAGATGGGTCCCCTGGTGGTGCTGGGGTACTGGGGCGCCCCGGTGGAGGCTAAACGGGGGCTGTTTCCCGATCAAAACTCTGGGGAACATGGGCAGTTTGGGGAACGTTTGGTGGTGGCGGGGGAGGAGGAGGCGGAGACAAAAAGGTGTGACAGGGGGGTTGGAGGGGGCGGCCCGGGCCCTTTTTTTGGGCCAAGTTTTTACCCCCCTTTTCCCAAACTCTGAAATTCGCTGCATGTGACTGAATTTTGGTGGTGGTTAACCATTTTAAGGTTTTTTGCCTTTTTACTTATGGTTTTAAACGGCAAAGGGCCCGGCAAAATTAAACATCGCAGTTTGAATCAGAGGCTTCCAAAGAAGGCCCAGGCTTGAGGGGCCCCTTTTGATTTTTTTGCGGGATAAGGGGGAAAGGGGGTTTTGCGCTGACCGGGGGCGGCGGAATCTTTATCAGCGGAAATTCCTGCAAACCGCCCACCCCCCTTTTTTTTGGGGCGGGCCCCCGTATTGACACTCCCAAAAACCCTTTTTTCCTCCTCGTCCACTGAGAAGCGCTGCAAAAAATTCTGGGAAAAAGGGCCGGGTTTGGATCCGCAAGGGTCTCATAAATCATCATTTTCAACAGGTGACCTTGGCCCGTCCCTGCCCCTTTCTGAAAATCCAGAACCTGGGGGCCTTACAAGAAAGGGGGCACTGAAAGGGGCTTCCCCGGCCCCGCCCGGGATTTTTGCCGTTTTGCCCGGGTTTTCCTTCCCTTTCCTCTGTGCACCCAGTAACGGGGGCGCCAGAGCAGAAAAATCACCCTTTTTTGGCGTCTTTTTTAACATCCCTTTTCTGACCCCAACCGCTTTTTGGGGTCATAAAAAGGGTCTTCCAGAAAAGGGGATTATCCACATTTTGGGGTTTACCCGATTTGACTTTTGGGGGCGCTTAAATGTTGGAAAAGATCCCTTATGATGCTGATGACACATTTGTGGCCGTGACTGCAGGACAGGGGGGGTATGACTGCAAATGCGGGTTGCAAAAACCACAAAAAGGACAGTTTTGGCGACGATTTCTTACTTAAATTCAGGGGTCCGGGACCCAAAATGACGGGCCCCTGACGGCCCCGAAAACTGCGACCCCGCGGGCATGCGTTTTTGTCGCCAGCACTGGAAGGACCCCTTTTCCCTCGTACCTCTCCCTTTCCAGGGTGCAAACCCCCCTTTTTTTTGCTCGCTTACCCCCCTGCTTTTCCCGTTTCCTTGTTCAAAAATAAAAAATTTGAAAGAAATGGAATAGTTTTGGGAAAAGCCCTCTTTTTTAAAAGACGGCAAACCCAAAACCCTATTCCCAAAAATTCCCTCTAATAAAACAAAATTGCTAAATTCAAATTTAACTGAAAGGTTCCCAAACCAACAATCGGGACTGGGCAAAAGTCCAAAAAACACGTATCTGTTATTTTTTGGGTTAAATAAACGGTTTTTTTTGCCCCTTTCAATTCCCCTGGGGTGAATATAGAATTGCTTTTTTAAAGATTTACGAAAGATCCCGCCAATAAAACCCCTTGCGGGGTTTGGGGCAAAAGTAAAAAAAACACAAATTTTGTTAGGGTTTTGTTTATAATAAACTGTTTTTTTTTTTGCCACCTTTCAATTCCCCCTGGGTGAATATAGAATTCCCGGTTTTAAGTTTTAAACGAAGGGTGCGTCAATGAACATGCTGGGTGCGAAAAGTAAAAAAACCACGTAACTTTTATTTTTTTGATATAAAAAACCCGGTATTTTTGCACCTTTCAATTCACCGTGGTGAATATAGAATTGCTTTTTAAAAATTTTTAACTTAGAGGTTTGCGCCAATGAAATGGCTGGGGTCCCAAAAAATAAAAAAAAACCCCCTTTAACTGTTATTTTTTTGATAAAATAAACTTTTTTTTTTGCACTTTTCAATTAAACCTGGGGTTAATATAAAATTTGGGCCTGTTTTAAGATTTACGTAGATGTTTGCGCCCAATGAAAAAATCCCTGGGTGCGCAAAAGTCAAAAAACACGTAACTTTTAATTTTTGGGATAAAATTTTAAACCCGGTATTTTTTGCACCTTTCAAATTCACCTGTGGTGAATTTTGAATTGCTGTTTTAAGTTTTTACGTAGATCCCGCTAAATGAACATTTCGGGGGTGCGCAAAAGTCAAAAAAAAACGAACTTTTTTATTTTTTGATTTTAATAACTTGTTTTTTTTGGGCCCTTTTTCAATTCACCTGGGGGTGAATAAAAATTGCTTTTAAAAATTTCAGATTTAAAACGGTTAAAGAAATTGGTTTTTTTGCGTAAAATTTTTTGAAACAGGGGGCGGGGTTGCGCAAAAAGTGCAAAAAAAAACACAAAAATTTTGTTTTTTTCGTACATACAGGGTATTTTTGGCAACAAACAACCTGTTCTGACTACAAGATGCGGGGTTTGAAAATTTAAAAAGTGAAAGGTTGATAAAAACCCAACGTCACGGGTTGTTTTGGGGTTAAAATTGAACCCCTTTAATCTGAAATGTATACTTGATAATAAAAGGGGATTTTTTGCAGCTAACAAAGAGCCCCTGCAGAAACAAGAAATGATGTTTTTCCAATATAAGTTCAGGCCCCCCCAATATCCCGGAAAAATTTAAATTAGAAAAACTGTTTAATAAAAAATTAATTTTTTTTTTTTTTTCCTCCCCAATGTCTACATTTAATTTTTGGGTGAATTTTTACCCAGTGTTTTTTTAAATAAAATAGAGCCTTCTGTTTCGCCAGGGGCCCCCCCCCCCCCCCCCCGCCGTGAATTTACAGGGGAAATTTTTCCTGTTTTAAAATTTTCTTTTACAAAACTCAAAAAATGTTAAAAACCCTCTAACCCAACAAAAGGGGGAAAGGGATCACAGCTAAAGTAGGGGTTTTTTCTCTGTGCAGAAATAAAATTTTTCGCTGGGGCTTTTTTGGCCCAACACCCAGAGGCAGGTCCAAACCCTATGAGACCTGAAAGAAAATTGGAGGCTTAAAAAAAGGAAAGGGGGCCGTTCTAAAAAAAAACGATTCTTTTTATTTTTCCCACCCAATCGCAACCATACACACCCCCATCATGACGTCCACACAATTTCACCCTGCTCTATTCCCGTAATTTTATTTGCTGGCCCCCAAAATTACGGAACGCCGAAAAAGGCGCGTCTTAATAGAGGGTCACAGTTTTTAAACCCTTTAAATTTCGCATTATTTTAAAATTTTCGATCACCATAAAAAACCTTGCCGATTTCCAAACCTTGTCGAAAAAAAATGCTCAACCCCTAAAAACCCAGGAAGATTCTGGCAAAAGGGCTTTTTTAACCCGCCTAATTATTTTTTGCCCCCCAAACCCTTCCCCCTGTCTGGCCCCCACACATTTTAGTGAACCCCCGTGTCTGGGGAAGGGCCGTGGAGCAAAAACAGGGCGGGCCACTGGAGGGGCCACCGGCCCTTGGACCCGGCCAAAGGGCCCTTTTGATCAGGTTTGCCATGAGTTTTCTCTGGGCCAAACGCTTCTGAGATACGGCCGCCGGGGCGGTTTGTAGATTGGTTAAGAACATTGTACAAGGGGGCTGAGAGCTTTTCGCTTGTGAACGGGTGGATTGGGTGGCCTTTTGAGGTGGGCTCCGGTGTGCGTCAGGGTGGTCCTCTCAGACCTTTGCTCTACGTGTTCGCCATTGACCGCTTTCTAAGGAGGTTGGATGGTGGACCGTTGGCGGGGGTGGGGATGGGCCTGCGGGCATTGGTTTCCCCTCTGAAGGTCGTAGCTTACGCGGATGATGTCACCGTCTTTGTTTCCTCTTCGGAGGAGGCGGAGTGTGTGATGTCAGAAGTAGACGCTTTGGGAAAGGCATCCGGATCCAGTATCAACCGGGAGAAGTGCGAAAGCCTCTGGTTGGGAGAGGGAGATCCAGCATTCAACCTCCTGGACGCCCTCCCTGTGCCCCAGGAATCAATTCAGATCCTCGGCATTGAATTCAGCCAAGGGGATTACCCCCAGAAAAACTGGGAGAGCAGGCTGAATAATGCCGCTCAGAAGGTGGACCAGTGGAAAGGGTGGTCCATGACCCTGAGAGCGCGGGTGAACCTGAAAGACCTACCTGCCCCCATTATTCATCTACCTGGGCAGTGTGTGCCTTTTGCCCGAGTCTCTCTGGCCGCGGATCTACAGCCTGTTTTTTAAGCTACTCTGGGGAAACAGGTTGTACCTAGTCAAGCGTGATGTGACGTACTGTACGAGGAGGTTGGGGGGGTTAGGTATGGTTAACCCCGTGGTGTTCCTGGTCAACACCTTTATTAAGACCAACATAGCGAGCCTCTGGAAAGAAGGCCCTCCTCCTCCGTGGGTCGCCTCCTGCAGGGAATGGCTGCAGTCCTATTTCCAGGAATGGGAGTTGGGAGGTCGAGTGAAAATCTTCCGCACGCCACATGGGTATCTCCCGCCTTACACTGCACTGACTCTGAAAATCATCTGTCGATGGGGTCTGGACGTGACGGAGGTGAGAACTCTTGCCAGGAAATTCCTGGATGAGAGGGTCTTAACGCATTTCCGGAGCCCGTTGACCCTCAGGAATTGCCCAGGTCGGGATCTGAGGGCGGGCTTATGACTTTTAAACTCAGTAAGGATCCCCTTGAAGTTTTGGGACTTGGCCTGGCACTGCTTCCATGGAAAACTATATGTGAGGAGCAATGTGAAATTTAGGAGCCCTGAGGATAGGGGATGTCCTCGGTTGGAGTGCGGTGGCGTGCTTGAGACCATGGAGCACTTCCTACTTCACTGCCCCTTTAATATAGAGGTATACACCAGGGTGGGAGCTTCCAGCTGGCCGGTCTCTCCTATGCGGAGTGGGCGTACGGGGCGTTCAGAGAGCGAGGTGGCTGGGACCTGTGAACTTTATACATAGTTAGCATAGTGGTCAGGTATCACATGTGGCACGCCCGATGCTTAGTGTCGACACGGCAGAAAACCCTCCCAGGGGAAGAGGTGATTAGGAACATTCTAGGTGACCTGGTGAAGGTGCCCTCTCTGGAAAGTTCCAAAGGACTGGGGGCCTCCAGGGCGTCCACCCTCTGGAGGGGCTTCTCTTTCCAGGTGCCCTAGGTCTCGGGCTGAGATCTGACACTTAGCTTTTTGTTTTGTTTTGAAGTGATGAGGTAAAAAAGGCTTGGAGACACCGAACCAGAGTTAGGGAGTCGGGGGTTATTATTTCAGCTTTATTATATATGGTATGTGTGTTTTGATATTCAGTATGTATATATCTGTACATATGTATATTTAAATGTATGTATATAGTTAGAAGTAAAAAAAATAAAAATAAAAATGTAAAAAAATTGGGGAGATATAGTTAGGTTGGGAGGGGGGTTTGGGGATTTTAGAGAACAGGGGTATAATGGGAAATAATGAACATTAAGGACACGGACTTTTGGACTAGGAAAATATATATATAATATATATAATATAAAAAAAGGGGGATATAGTTAGGTTGGGAGGGTTTTTTGGGGGGACTTGAGGAATTAGGGGTATAATGGTAATAATGGACATTATGGACATTTGGATTTTGGAAAAAAACAAGAAAAAAAGCGGATAGAACTTGTATATATGTAAAAAGTATTGCTGTTGTAAATAGCTGAGGTAATCACGGGTGGGCCAGCAGGGGGTGTATATAGTTGTTTTTTTAAATATTTATATTGAAAAAAAGAAAAAAAAAGAGGTGTGTGTATGGTTTGAATGAATGGAGCTGGACCGGTCAAAAATTGTAAATATGTACAGGTTTTTGGTTTCTGTATTTTTCAGTTTATTTGTACACTGGTTATTACTTTGTTCAGATTCTACATTTATACAAAAAAAAAAAAAAAAAAAAAAAATAAAAAAAAGTTGCAGCTCTGGAGGATAATACAGGATGTAACTCAGGATCAGTACAGGTAAGTAATGTATGTACAGTGACTGCTCCAGCAGAATAGTGAGTGCAGCCCCTGGAGTATAATACAGGGATGTAATCAGGAATCGAATACAGGATAAGTAATGTATGTACACAGTGACTGCACCAGCAGAATAGTGAGTGCAGCTCTGGGGATAATACAGGAGGGTTTCTCAGGATCAGTACAGGATAAGTAATGTATGTACAGTGACTGCACCAGCAGAATAGTGAGGCACTCTGGATATAATACAGGATGTAACTCAGGATCAGTACAGGATAAGGGAATGTATGTACGTGACTGCACCAGCAGAATAGTGAGTGCAGCCTGGCGGATAATACAGGGTGTAACTCAGGATCAGTACAGGATAAATAATTTATGTACACAGTGACTGCACCAGCAGAATAGTGAGTGCAGCTCTGGAGTATAATACAGGAGGTTACTCAGGATTGACAGTACAGGATAAGTTTAATGTTAAGTACAGTGACTGCACCAGCAGAATAAGCGAGTGCAGCTCTGGATATAATACAGGATGGGAACTCAGATCAGTACAGGATAAGTAATTTATGTACACAGTGACTGCACCACAGAATAGTGAGTGCAGCTCTGGAGGGTAATACAGGATGTAACTCAGGATCAGTAACAGGATAAGTAATGTATGTAAAAGTGAATGCACCAGCAGAATAGGTGGCAGCTCTGGAGATAAATACAGGATGTAACTCAGGATCAGTACAGGATAAAGTAATGTAAAGTAACAGTGACTGCACCAGCAGAATAGTCAGTGCAGCTCTGGAGTATAATACAGGATGTAACCCCGGGTCAGTACAGGATAAGTAATGTATGTACACAGTGACGCACCAGCAGAACAGTGAGTGCAGCTCTGGAGGATAATACAGGATGTAATCAGGATCAGTACAGGATAAGTAATGTTATGTACAGTGACTGCACCAGCAGAATATGGGAGCGCAGCTATGGGGTTATAATCAGGATATAACTCAGGATCAGTACAGGTTTAAATAATGTATGTACAGTGACTGCACCAGCAGAATAGTGAGCGCAGCTCTGGAGTATAATACAGGATATAACTCAGGATCAGTACAGGATAAGTAATGTATGTACACAGTGATTAAACTGTCTATGTACATTGCAAACCTGGTTTGTCCATTTGCTGTATGTTTCCTAGAGGCTGTAAAAGTGAAATATCTACTGGTGATTTTGTATAAATTAAAGGAACGTTCCACACATCAATATAAACACAAATAAAAAAAAAATCAAAGCCACATTCATTAGAGGAATTTTATTTGAATATGTTTGTGCCTCTTCTGACATTTCATCTGTTAGTGGTCTTCTCCAGTAACATTTTCATGTGTGCAGACGTCTTTACAGACTAAAATATTAACATATATTGTTTTTTGTAAGCTCACACAATGTCCCCTTAAAACATTACTGCCTGATAATAATAGTTAATAGTGTGTGACCCCCATTCTGAAAACTCAACCAGAGTGAAGAACGGCTATGAAGAGCGTGTCTCAGTCTGGAGGACACTCTATGATCGGTGTATCACTGGGGAACATGTAGGCTGGGTATCAGAAGAAAAAAACACAGCCGGAAATGGCAGCCAATGGTAACACAATTTTGCCAGCGATATTGCAACCTCACCTGCAAACTCCTGTAGCCATTGGCCCCTACTGCACCACATGAACTCAGGCTTAACTCAAACTATTATTTATCCTAATTGTGATAGTAAAATGCATATTTCATGCATTTTATGCATAACAATACACATAAAAAATGTATCAATAGTGTCCCACTGTTTTCTATAGGAATAGGCACCACCAGTGCACATGGTGCCCTTATTCTGTTAAATGTCATTTGAATTAAAAAAAAACAAAAAAAAAAAACACGAGTGCATGTCAATACTTTGTGCATAATGCATGTTTTACGTGTATAAGTTTTCCAATGGAGTCAAAGGGAATTGCAAAACTTGCACCAAAATAGGCGTGTATTTTATCAACGCTTTTTAGTGCATATTTTGAAGGGTAACAATGAACACCCTGAAGTTCCCTGTACTGAAAACGCATAAAAATATGCATAAAAAAGAAAATTAAAAAAGTGCCAAAAACACACAAAATAAAAACACAGCATAAAACACGTTAAATGAAGGAAACTTAAAATGCATGAAAAAGTGCATAAAAATGCAGGTTGCTTTTTTAAATTAATTGCTTATTTTACTGCAAAATTTAACACCGTGTACACTTGGTCTTAGAGTACATTTACATAGAGTGAAACTTCTGCAGATTTGTATACACTGTCTTCAATAGGAGAAACCAAAATCTGCACTAAAATCTGCAGATGAACCTTTCCTGTGGATTCTCTTCCTCCCATTGAAATCAATGGAGAAAAATGCACAGTAAAATCTGCAACAAAATCCGCCCCGTGGGAGTTCAGCCCTAAAGTATTCCAACAAAGGCCAAAAATGTTGCGTTGTTTCCACAAATAAAAATCTGCAGCATTTCCACAGTTAAGTCTGTAAAGTTTTTGGTGTGGATCCGTCACTGCAGATTTTTAGCTTGGATAATGCAAACGCGGAAAAAAAAATAAAAATAATGAGCAAATCAATGTTTTAAAAATCTCAAGTTGTGGATTTTGCTGCATCCGAATCTGCAACAATAAAATTTCAATGTGAATCGAAAGTTACATCAGAAATTGCGGAAATTTGCAAATTGTACCGTGTGTCAAATTCTGTGAAGATTTTTTTTTTTTTTTTTTAGGAGCATGGAAAAGTTATTTGGGTTTGTTGCACACATGGTGGTTAAACTGGCCATACATAGATCTAGAGCGGAAAATGTTACCCTTTGTGGCAGAATAAAAACTTTATACACTTTTTCACGAAAGCTAGAGTATATGGATGACATATAGTAACATATACTTCTACATACATAAATATATGTACACACACATCTATACTCTGCTCAAAAAATAAAGGTAACCCTAAAATCCCACATCCAAGAACTCAATGAATGAAATATTCCAGTTGCAATTCTTTATTCATTACATAGTGGATGAACAATAAAACATAAGAATTATCAATGACAATCACAATAAATCTCATGGAGTCTGGATTTGGAGTGATCTTCAAAATCAAAGTGGAAAATACAATTTCAGGCTGATCCAACTTCAGTTGAAATGCCTCAGGACAATGAAATTAGGCTCAGTAGTGCGTGTCACCTCCATGTGCCTGTATGACCTCCCTACAATGCCTGGGCATGCTCCTGATCAGGCAGCAGATGTTCTCCCAAGGGATCTCCTTCCAGTCCTGGATTAAAGCATCAGTCAACTCCTGGACAGTCTGTGGTGCAACGTGGCGCTGGTGGATGGAATGAGATCTGATGCCCCAGATGTGGTCGATTGGATTCAGGTCTGGGGAACGGGCAGCCAGTCCATATTCACCAATGCCTTCCTCATGCAGGAGCTGCTGACAAACTGCAGCCACATGAGGCCGAGCATTGTCCTGCATCAGAAGGAACCCAGAGCCCACTGCACCTGCATATGGTCCCACAATGGGTCGGAGGACATCATCCCGGTACCTAATGGCAGTCATTACTGACCCACTGCCAAACCGCTCATGCTGGAGGATGTTGCAGCAGAACATTCTCTATGGCGTCTCCAGACTCTGCCACACAGTGTGAACCTGCTCTCATCCATGAGGAGCATTGGGCGCCAATGTGGAATCTGCCAATCTTAGTGTTCTCTGGCAAATGCCAATCGTCCTGCATGGTTTTGGGTTGTTAGCACAACAGTGACTTGTGGACATCGGGCTCTCATTCTACCCTAATGGAGTCTGACAGTCTGAGCAGACTCATGGACTTTAGTGGCTGCTGGAGGTCTTTGTGCAGGGCTCTGGCACTGCTCCTCTTATTCCTCCTAGCACAAAGGAGGAGGTGGCGGCCCTGCTACTGGGTTGTTCTCTCCTAAAGCCACCTCCAATTCTCCTGTTATAAGCTTCATGCTCTGGACACTGTGCTGACACACACAGCTAACCTTCTTGCTATAGCCTGCATTTATGTGCCATCTTGGATGAGCTGCACTACCTGAGCAACTTCTGTGGGTTGTAGACACCACCTCATGCTACCTCTAGGGGTGAGAGCAATGACAAAATGCAAAAGTGACCACAACAACAGCCAAAAAAGGCCAAGAACAGAGAAATGGTCTTTGGTCACCACCTGCAGAACCACTCCTTTATTGGGGTTGTCTTGCTAATTGCCTATCATTTCTACCTGTTGTCTCTTCCATTTGCACAACAGCAGAAGAAATTGATTCACAATCAGTATTGATTCATAACTGGACAGGTTGTTTTCACAGAAGTGTGATTGACTTGGAGTTACATTGTGTTGTTTAAGTGTTCCCTTAATTTTTTTGAGTAGTGCATGGAAAAATATTACTATGAGATGTAATTGTATTTAAGATATACATGCATGCGTGTGTGTATATATCTCAGAAATAGAAAAAATATTACTACAAGATAATATATATGAAATGTGTATATATACACATGAGCACACGTATTGTCATATCTATTATATCGTAGTATAATAATATTTTTCGATTTCTGAGACCAATATACACAGTATGTGAGTGTATGCACATACACACACACATATATATATATATACACACACACACACACAGTGAAGGAAATAAGTATTTGACCCCTTGCTGATTGTGTAAGTTTGCCCACTGACAAAGACATGGACAGTCTATAAATTTAAGGGAAGGTTAATTTTAACATTGAGAGATAGAATATCCAAAATAAAATCCAGAAAATCACATTGTGTAAATTATATAAATTTGCCTATTGCTGAGAGAAATAAGTATTTGATCCCCTACCAACCATTAAGAGTTCCGGCTCCTACAGACCAGTTAGAGGCTCCTAATCAACTCGTTACCTGCATTAAAGACACAAATAGTCACCTTTATAAAAGACTCCTGTCCACAGACTCAAGTATCAGTCAGACTCTAACCTCTATAACCTGGGCAAGACCAAAGAGCTTTCTAAGGATGTCAGGGACAAGATCATAGACCTGCACAAAGCTGGAATGGGCTACAAAACCATAAGTAAGACGCTGGGTGAGAAGGAGACAACTGTTGGCGAAATAGTAAGAAAATGGAAGAAATCAACATCGATCTGGGGCACCATGTAATATCTCACCTCGTGGAGCGTCCTTGATCATGAAGAAGGTGAGAGATCCGCCTAAAACTACACGGGAGGAGTTGTTAATGATCTCAAGGCAGCTGGGACCACAGTCACCAAGAAAACCATTAGTAACACATTATGCTGCAATGGTTTTAAATCCTGCAGTGCCCGCAAGGTCCCCCTGCTCAAGAAGGCGCATGTGCAGACCCGCCTAAAGTTTGCCAGTAAACACCTGGATGATTCTGTGAGTGATTGGGAGGAGGTGCTGTGGTCAGATGAGACAAAAATTGAGCTCTGGTATTAACTCACCGTGTTTGGAGGAAGAGAAATGCTGCCTATGACCCAAAGAACATCGTCCCCACTGTCAAGCATGGAGGTGGAAACATTATGTTTTGGGGTGTTTCTCTGCTAAGGACACAGGACTACTTCACCACATCAATGGGAGAATGGATGGAGCCATGTACTGTAAAATCCTGAGTGACAACCTCCTTCCCTCCACCAGGATATTAAAAATGGTTCGTGACGGGGTCTTCCAGCAAGACAATGACCCAAAACATAAAGCCAAGGTAACAAAGGAGTGGCTAAAAACGAAGCACATTAAGGTCATGGAGTGGCCTAGCCAGTATCCAGACTTTAATCCCATAGAAAAGTTATGGAAGGAGTTGAAGCTCCGAGTTGCCAAGCGACAGTCTCAAAATCTTAATGATTTAGAGATGATCTGCAAAGAGGAGTGGACCAAAATTCCTCCTGACATGTGCGCAAACCTCATCATCAACTTAAAAAAAAAGACTGCTGTGCTTGCCAACAAGAGTTTTGCCACCAAGTATTAAAGGGGTTTTATCATTACAAAGATCATGTCTCAGATTATGGGGACAGTAAAAATAAGCACTTTTGTAATTGGGTTGCATTACCTCAGTCACTTGGTTTAGCAGATATGAGCTTTTCTGTAAATCTGTGTTCTATTTCTGCTGTTGCTGGTCGGACACGCCCCCTGGACGTTTCCCGCCCCTAGACACGCCCCCTGCACTGTGATTGGCTGCCTGCACACTCTGTGTTTACTCCCCTCTGAGCTGTTAAAATCGATAGTGAAACCAAGGTCTGCTGGCTCTATATACATCTCCCAGCTCTAGGGTGAATGATCTGGGCAATGACTGCCTGTTCAAAGGGCTTTTGCCAAGAGGTTGTTTCACCTCCTCACAGGTCCATTCCTTAAACTGCTACTTTGAAAAGAGGGTGTTCTGTTCCTCAGATCTAATGCAAGCCCCGCCTCCTTATGACGTCATCATCTGTAGTGTATAACATAAGGATTCCACACAGTACTTGTACAAGCTGTATGTATAGTGCAGTGCTTAGCTGATCAGCTTTGCAAGAGAGAGGTATGAAGGATATGAAAATATGTGTGTGAACATATATAATTTTATTTATATACACACACAAAGCTCCCCTATATAGTGTCCTCACAGTAGTCACACCAAGCACTTCCAAAATACGTGATACAATGCATATACTCTGGGGGATGAGACATGATAAATGGGAAGCCCTGTATGTGTATATATATATATATATATCATTATAGAGATTGACATATATATTTTAAGTCTCTCTACATATGTGTAGAATTTAGGGGTGGGGGGGGGTAAATACTCTGAGGGACTAGAACTCCAAACCCCTTAGTTGTAAAATCAATGCTCTACCGCTGCACCACCAGCCCAAGGTAGTTACAGGGTGAGCAGGGTCTTCTCTCAAAGCTGATTGCTTCTCCCCCCCATTGTTTCCACTCACATGTCACTGACAGCAAGCAGAGATCTTTTTAATATTGTACTAATTTTGGAAATTCATGTGAAACAGAAAAGACATACATTTTAAAACATTTAGGCTGCGTTTGCAAAGACCAAATGCTGGTCAGATTTCCGGACCGGTATTTGGTCTGTTTTTGGCACGCAGGGGGGCATGCAGTTTGCGGATTCGTCCGTCCCCCTTCGCACCCATATGCTCATGTTCTGCCCAAAAAACGGGCGGAAGAATGAACATGTTCGAAGTTTTTCATTATGCCGCAGTGTAAAAAAAAAAGGTCCGGCGGAAAATCTGTGCAGTGTGGACTGCGGCACAGATTTTCTATTAAAGTCTATGGGAGAACATTGCATGTCTGTTTTCAGATAATTTGTAAAACCACAAACCAACCAATAACCCTTGCTGTGGGGACAAGCCCTTTAAGAACAGATGCAAACAAAAGCCTGAATGTGCCGAGCAAATCCAATTCTATTCATATACAGATTTATAGACAAATTAATCTCAAGAACAAGGTAGAATCCATGAACATCTCATAAATTAGCGCTGCTAGAACAAAATGGATGGGATTTTTGGGCTCAGCAGCTCTCAGATACCCAGAATAAGATAAAAAGTGTATTTTATGTGATTGAGCAAGTGGTAGCAAGTGTTTGTAAAGTGTAAAGAATATGATTCCGGCTTTTCCAAATTTTTATAAATTAAACTGTTTGGTTTGTATATGTATTCAGCAGCCTGTACTCTGATACCCCTAAATAAAATCCAGTGTGACTAATCGCCTTTGGACATCATCTAAATAGTAAATAGAGGACATCTGTATGTAATTTATTCTCAGTATAACAACAGCTGTTTTGTGAAGGCCTCAGAGGTTTGTAAGAGAATGTTAGTGAATAAGCAGAATCATGAAAACCAAGGAACACAGGGATAAAGTTGTTGCAAAGTGTATTGCAGGGTTAAGTTTTTTTTTGTTTTGTTTTTTAAAAGCACTGTTCAATTCATTATCCATATATGGAAGAAGTATGGCACAAGAGCTAAAGTATAGCCGTCCACCTAAACAGACAGCCCAGACAACAAGCATTTTTATGCCTAAATAAACTATCCAATCAGACAAAAAGTTTTTTTATTGGTTGATTGAGGCAATCCTTACACCTGCCAATTATTGAGTGATTGAACACTTGTGCCTGATCATCAGCCTGTATAAAAAGGCCTTACAGGGGTATTCCCATCTCAAACCTATGAATGTCTGCTAGGTTCGAGTCCATGACACTCGCACCTATCTTTAAACTTCTATGTGTAGACAGGGAGAAGTGACCACGCATGCGCTGCACTCCCCATTCATTTCAATGGGAGTTCCAGGTTCAGCCAACCATACCCACTTGGTCCTACTGGGAACCGGGTAGAAAGATAGAGGTGACATGCATGCGCAGTACTCCTCGTTCATTTCAATGGGAGTTCCCAGTTCAGCCAACCCTACCCGCTTGGTCTTACTGGAAATCGGGAAGAACGATAGAGGTGACCACGCATACGCAGCACTCCCCATTCATTTCAATGAGTGCTCCCTGATAAGCCAACCCTACTCGCTTAGTTTAACTGGGAAGCAGTATAGAACAGAATGGAGACTGTTGCACATATGCAGCTACCTCTCTGTTCTCTGTATCTGAGTCATTCCAGTCTCCTAATACAGAAGTTGGGAGTAAACCTATAAGCTGACTTTGCAAAACATGTTCCATTGTGTCTACGCTCCGGAGAAGAAAATAAAATGAATGTATCCATCGAATGTACAAATTTTACCTTTAAAGGGGTTGTCTCCCTACAGGGATCGCTGCTTTTTATATTAAAGAATTTGCAAAAACAGCCGCTTTGTAATATATGTGTCCATTAAGTGTCCTACCTATTCCTAGATATCCCCTCTTGTATGGGCTGCATCAGCTCCTCAGGTCGCTATAGCTACAGACCTGTTTGTTCTCTCCTGATAGGCTGCCAGCGCTGGTTGCTATAGCTACAGACCTGTGCGATCTCTCCTGATAGGCTACCAGCACTGGCTGCTATAGCTACAGACCTGTTTGATCTCTCCTGATAGGCTGCCAGCACTGGTTGTTATAGCTACAGACCTGTTCAATCTCTCCTGATAGGCTGCCAGCACTGGTTACTATAGCCACAGACCTGTTTGTTCTCTCCTGATAGGTTGCCAGCACTGGTCACTATAGCTACAGACCTGTTTGTTCTCTCCTGATAGGCTGCAAGCACTGGTCGCTATAGCTACAGACCTGTTCAGTCTCTCCTGATAGGCTGCCAGCACTGGTTGCTATAGCTACAGATCTGGCTTCTACTGCAGCCTAGTAGAAGCCAGTAAACACACCCCTGAATTCAAAGTGAAACCAAGAAAACAGGACTGAGGTAAGAGGAGTCAATGTAGTGAGACAACCCCTTTAAGGTGGAATTAAAAAGATCACGGCCATCTTTTTGGCCACATATTTTAGAGCTCTATGGGACGACCTGGGTCCATTTTATTGGTGGACAAAAACCAAACAAAAAAAACTAATATTCACACTTAGTTATTTATTGCGACAGCTTTATATAAAAGTGACTTCATTGCACACAGTGGTCTGGATGTCCGGCTGGAGAGGGAGGAATAATGTGATATGAGACTTTTACGCTTTTATTTTTATATTTTTGTTTCTTAAATCCTTAAAGCTAATCTCTGCTGATATGTTATGATTTTAGTTGAGATGGCAAAAGACATTTGACACCTGTCACCGGCCCCCCTGGCTCCTCCGCTGACATGCCATGCACCCGAAGCAGAGGTTATATGGAGGGGGGAGAAGTGGCTGCCAGACTGCTGCTGCCGCCCATCTCGGGTGGGAAACCAATAGGAATGGACGAGTCAAAATCCAGACTCTCTCCTTTCCTAGTCCCTCCAATGGCAGAGCTGAGGGACAGGTCTGATGCTGACAAAGCTTGAGGCAACGCTGCCACACTGGGCCAGCTTTAGGAAATGCTATGTTGCGCGCCATAGGTGCATATAGCACCGGGTGTACAGGGACACAGTGATCGCACGATTGCAACATCTTTCAAGATCATCATCTCGACTAGATTTTATTTAACACTTCTCTCAATAAAAAAATTAAAAAATTAAGAGTAAATCACGACAAGCCCCTTTAAATTAAATTGCAACGCTAATTAGTGCCCTAATCCCAGATAACCCCCAATTAAAATAAAATCATGCCATTTCCTGTGAGGTCGCACTTTAGGGCAATAGAGTTATGGATTTTTTAAAAAAAATTACTGAAAAAAATAAAAAAATTGCTGAATTAAAAAAAAAAAATTAAAAATAAAACAAAATTAGCATCGTAAAAACCAATCCTGTCTTCAGGATGCCAGGCATGTCAGAGGAGTCCCGCCCATGAGGATACAAGTGCCAGCAATGAATAATTTATATGACCCCTTGCCCCTTTCCCCGTACGTCATCCCGGAGGAGACCCCTCTCCCCATCAGCAACAAGCAAATAAACCCTTATCCATCGGCCCATATTGTAACATAGAATTTATCATTTCTTGATAAAATAACCATTAAAAAAAAAAAATTGGGATTATACGCGAGAGGATTATGGGCTACGTCTTCCCTTCTTCATCAGCAGGTGACATTGTATGGCGCGGATTCGGTCCTTGGCGGGGGCGAATTCTGGTTGGAGTTCCAGTGTGGTCTCGTACCACCTCATCGCCTTCTCAAATTCCTCCTGGAGACACGGAAAGATGAGCGGTTAGAGATCACATATGCAGTGATGTGATAATTAGGTTTATACGGTTTGATCAAAATGTGCACTAAGAACCTCATGTTCATTTTTTTGCAAGTTTCTGCTTAGCAACAGTAGATCAATGTATAGTATGTATATGTGGGACCATGTCTTGCTTTCTATGATAAGGGTACAGTCATGAAGACCTGCCCACGAATTTTTGTGTTTCCCTTCGGCACCAGTGCTCCCCCATTTGTCCAATTGTTTTTCATTAGCAGGAGAAGGCATAAAGGATTACTTCATCCTGCTCACTTCACCCTGAATTTAGTGGTGTGCCGTGGAAATCTTTACTATTAGTTACTTGGTCCCCGGACCTTCCATGTGAAGCACCCACGCTCCCGGGTGTGCATAACAATTCATCTACCTGCATATAAGATTACTACCTGTTTTCTCTCAATCCGTTTGCTGGGAGCACATGGAGAGGTGAACTTTTGTGATCCTTCCTCATGGTGCGAGTGCTATGTGGTGGCCATTGTTATAGTGGTATTTTGCCTGTGGGGTGGTACGACCCACAGCCAGGGGCTAAGCCTGGCACCAGAGGTGGTGTTGGGCTGCTGGCTTGCTCCGGTGATGGTCACTACACAGTGATATGTCTGTTAGTGCAGGGACCCACTTGAGACAGTTCAACGTGAAGTGGCAAGTAGGCTCCTACCATTTGATCAAAATGTGCACTAAAAACCTTATGTTCGTTTTTTGTAAATTTTTGGTTAGCAGCAGTAGATGAATGTCTAGCATGTGGATGCGCGGTCCATGACTTTTTAATACTTTTTTTTTTTTACAATTCTGGAATGCAGGTGATGTTCAGAAGATGCAAAAAAATTCCTGGAAAAAGCACGGCCATTTTTATTTTGCTGTAGTGATCCTCTGTTCAACCACTGGACAGGACATGGTGCATTCTCCCATAGAGGTTAATAGGTCGGGCTGATAACCAGAATATACTAGCCGCTATGATCTTCGTAGCAGTCAGTGACCTTCTAGCGGGAATACATTTTGCCCCCTGGTTAACCTAACCCGGACATAGAATATGGGACAAAAAAGCAACCCACATAGCAACTACACACCATATGTAGTAACAGGACTGCCATAAGGAATTTCAGGGGCTAATACAGATGAAGAATCTGGGCCCTCAGCCCACTACCAGTTCCTATCTAATGCCTTATCAGAGGGCCCCTTTTGTTTTTATAACATTTGATGAGGGCCCCTGACAGGAGCACTGCCCTGATTATGCCCCTGTGTAGCAAACAATATAACAGATCTACGTGAAGGGGGCAAGCACCTCAAAACAGCTGCTGATACGAATTCTATAGATTTTCAGAAACGTGACCGTCTGCAGAGGTATGAAACGCGTTACATATATCTAAAGTAATATTAGGGTGGCCCTTAGCACAAGGTGCAAAAATGAAAGTGGTTAATTCACGTCTCACTCCCTGAAATTGTTCTACTTATGAAGAGGAGCATGTATGTAAATTTCTTTTTTGTGTGCAATTGGACAGTATTTACAGGTGGCCCTTAAAGGGGTTTTGCCACGATGTAATATTGACGTGGGATCCTCCAAAATGGGTTTTAAATCACTTTTCTAAATATATGTGATTACAAAAATTGCAGTCTGAGAGAGCTACAGCCTTCCTTACATGCCCTTGGTTACTTCAAAGTTTGTATTAGATACGGCCTGACAGGAACTGCTGGCCAGGCTTGCGCAGAGAGAGCTTCTTATCTGATGAGACTGAGCTGCAGAAGCTTTCAAGGCACCGGGTAGAAATATGTTGTCTTTTGTATACAGAAAAAACTAGTTGTAGTGTGATTAGATCCCTGCTTTATCTGATGACAGAGAACATGAAGAAGCTCTCAAGCTGCTGAGGAGAAAAACTGTTGTCTTTTGTATACAGAATCCACAAGTTGCAGTTTGATTATTTCAGTGAACATGTCACACGATCCCTTATGGAGCTCCTGCTCTCCCTGTGTGTGTCTCTCTCTCTTTCAGCTCCGTGATTTGTTTACATTAGCTTCTTAGCAGATAAGGCTCCTCCTGGCAAAACCCCTTTAATGGAATTAGTGGAACAAATTCACAATTTTTGAAAATGCAAAGGACACCTGTAAATGCTGCCCAATTGCAAAAAAAACCAATTTACACACGTTCTACTCTTTATAAGTGGAACAACTTTAGGCGGTGAGACATTTGAAGGTTTATTCTGATTTCATGTCTGATAGTGAGAAAAATCTGCAGATGAGGCTTTTTATATAGTGCATGGAAACTTCTGGTTTCAACTGTTTACATATAAATGAAAAAATTGTGGGAAAAAAAAGCTTGTTTTTCACTTTTATTTATTTTTATAGCACCGAGGTGGTGCTTAGGCTATGTTCACACAGCTTATTTTGGCGCGCATTGCGCCGTGTATTTGTGATTAATACGCGGGGAAATGCGCCCCATAATTACGGTAATCCACCGGCCCCATTGACATTCATTACTCGCGGCGCGTATTCACCGCAAGAAATTGACAGGTCACTTATCTCCCCGCGCGTACAATATGAGAACTATGGATTACAGTCATTTCTGCTGCGTTATTTGTGCAGCAATGTACAGCATTAATTGCTGTGTCCTTCCTGCACAAAAATTGCGGCAAAAATGCACCATGTGACAGCACCCTAATGCTGAAGGCGTCTCCACTCTCATAGCTGCACAATTAGTGTTCAGCTGCGCACTGCCTGGACGTTGCAGAGTTTGATGACCATCGCCAGGACATTTAGGGTATGTTCACACGGCGTATTGGGGCGCATACTGAGCACGCCGCAATACGCTGTGTGTTTTAGAAGGACGCACTGTTCAGCAAGTACTTCTAAGGCTATGTTCACACGGCTTAATTGCAATTACGCCGCGTGGACGGGGGCGGGGCGGGAGCGGGGGAGTGAGCAGGGGGCCGGCACTTTGCCGGCCCATTGACTTGAATTGCCAGCGGCGCGTATACGCCGCTAGTAATTCACATGTCAATTATCTCCCCGCCCGGCGAATCCAGAGAGGAGAGGAGACGTAATCCATAGTTCTCTATGAGAGCTGTAGATTACCGTAATGAATGGGCCGTTTTCGGCCCGTAATTTGCGCACTTCGGCGCGTAATTACGGACCGAAATACGGCCCATTTTAATCCGTGTGAACATTCCTTAAAGCACACGATCGTATTGTACGCCCGGGGAGACAACGCATAATTCATAGTTTTCTATGAGAGCTATGAATTACCGGAATTTTGGCGCGCATTTCACCCATATTAAAGCGCAAATATTCAGCGAAAAGCGTGCCGCAATTACGCCGTGTGAACATACCCTTAGGGTGACTAGTATGTACGGGGCTGCACCAGACGTCTGCCGTCCTTTCAGCCCAAAAACTACCGCAGCCCCGTTCGCTCTATTTGTAACCAGGCACTTTAAAAGGTGGTTTACCTGAGCCAGATGTGTCGTTTCGTAGCTAGAAAGCGCTAGTCATCTAGTTAAAAAAACAAAACATGGTTGCAGTCAGACTCACCATTGCTACGTAAACATTGGCCAGCGTGAAATGATTCACCACAAAGTGAGGCGCTATCTCCACCGCCATAGTGGCCACAATGATGGCGTCGTTCCATAACTTGGCATTGTGGAAGATGTTTGCTAAGCTGATCAGTGGTACGTCCTGGAAAAGGAAAAGGAACTGTTCTTTAGTTGGTTTTGGTAGCTGACGGACATGTGTCATGGCAGAATTTTGCAACTTACATGATGGGTTAAAGGGTTTGTCCACTAAAAAAAAGCAATTCTGGGTGCTCGTCCCGACACTTACACTCCATTCACCTATAATAGAGCCCAAGCCTCTCCAGAGTGCTGGAATAAGAGTCCGGAAGTGAAGAGGAGTGGACCACCAGAGAGCTCCGGCAGGGGACAGATCGGTACGTTGTACGTTTTACGTTTTATTTTTTCGCCTACCCTGGCCCCCAATTTCATGGAATATTTTTTCCTAGTGGACAAGCCCTTTAACTACAGACATAGCAAAGATACACTTGACAAATAACTTTCTGGTGTGTTATGGTAAGTTATCTAAACTTTCTCAATGGATTTTATTGGGTCCAGGAACAGAGCAACATGGAACGTGTTAGTTCAATAAAATTTGGATTTTACATGTGAGGATGCTGGACATCCTATTACAAATATGTTTTGGTTTTATTAAAATGAACATAAGGGGCGACATGTCCCAGTAGGGCTGCGCCATTTTTTTGGGTGTATTTTGCGCCAAAAAACTGTAGACGCCCTATTCTCTATATAAGTGAGCTGTCGTATACCAAAACTGGGCGCATTATAGTCCAGACACGACACATCTGAATGCGCCTAAAGTAGGCGCATCACATATGCTGGCAATGATACGCTATGTGGCTACATTTTGCTATGTGCCTAGATTAGGCGCATCAATTATACTATACAAGGTACACGAGATGCTAGATTTTTGACAGGTTCATTCATTCAGGTGCACTCTATTCTCATTTAATGTGCCTTAAAACTGGTGTGGAGGCGCCTCTTTTCTGACAAGTCGCCCAAAGTGGTTTTCATTATTTTTACACCACTCACATTTCACACGAAATAACCTGTTAGATTAATTCTACAGGTTATCACGGTCATGTGGATACCTAAAATGTGTTGTTTTTTTTTGTATAACATAGGCAATAATTTTTTTTTTATGAAACATTTTTATTTCATTACTTATTTCATTTATTTTTCTACACTTTTTTTAAAATTCCATTAAAGGGTAAATATGAAGTAATGTATTAGCTACTCCTGACATTGCTGTCAGGGTAACTTTCTAGACAGACAACCCTGAAGCTACTCTAGGTCCCCAGGGCTGACAGTACAGACATTCTCCAGGAGAGTCCTGGTGACCCAATGGAGCAGGAGAATCTGCTTTGATTATGCCACGGACCGCAGCAATCAAAGGGTTAAAAGGCAGGGATCGGAGCCTGCTCTAGGAACGAGGATGTTAACAGCAGCTCTGTTCCTAGTGCAGTTGCGGCGCTGGAAGCTGCAAAAACTCTGTCTGCAGTGACGTCTTTTGGCATGGATGCAGATAGAAGACAATGTGTTTTGGTGGTTATGGGGTTAATATCCAAAGCTGGAAGGAGCAGACTACTCGGTGGTATCCCACTCACCAGTTTAGGACATAAATTATCCAATTTCCAAGTATCTTGAGAAACTCATTTGTTACCTCTTAGGCTATGTTCACACGGGCACATTTCGGCGCGCATTTCGCGTTGTATTTGCGCTCTAATACGTGTCGCGGGTGTACGCGCCGATCAGCGCGATTCCCAAAAACCTGACGTAATTGCGGGGCGTACTGTACGACCCGCAATTACGCCATGTGAACTCCGCCTACTTTCTCAACAGAAACTTGCTGGACAAGTATACAAGGCAAGAATCTACGAACTTTAGTTAATCTATATGCCGACAAGGACTTTGGGCGACACGTATGAACGGGGTATGTATGTTCGCTCTATTTGTAACCAGGTGCACTCCAGTATTAGGCACATTACCGAGTGCCCACGGCACTTTGTAATGCGCCCAAGATCGGAGGCGTTGCATTACAACCGTATGATTCTACACATTTATAGCTTTAGTACGGCAAATCCAGGCGCATTACTGCTGGAACAGGTAGAGCACTTTAAAAGTGGTTTACCTGAGCCTGAAGTGTCGCTAAATCTATGACCCACAGTAGAACAGGTTCATAGATTCAGGAGCATTCTACACTACTAATGCATCGAAAAAAATGGTGTCTTAGCCCCAAAATACATACATGTCACCCTTCATTTCTAAACATGCCCTAGGTCTAACTAAACATGGACTCATTTACCACAGCAGTTTGCCATTTTCTATCAGACTAACTACTGACCATTTTAATGGGCCATTTGTAATACGTTGCACTTCATAGTTCCCTAAGGGCGGATTCACAACTGCATCGGAAGCTCCTTTCGCAACCTTTGTCGCAAGTTTCGTCAGAAATTATGGAAGGAGTAGTACAGCATTCTGCGCTATTTTTTTCCTGCTAAAACAAGGGATTTCACAGAGGAAAATCTACGGACCGCAACAAGGAAAATCTTCCACTAAAACTTAGCTTTTAATAATAACTATTAAAAATACGTCAAAAATAATATATTAGAAATCACACAATATCAAGGGATCCCAAGGAGAACAAATTCTGAACAAGAAAAGTTCCTATTGGTCACCACAGGAATATGGAACCTATAATGTCCCTAGTCTGCCTGTAGCCCTAGGGATAGTACTCCGCAGGAGCAGCGTCCCAAAAGGGACGGTCCCACACTGGAACTCCTAAACTAAATGTCCCTACAATCAAGGGAATATACACATAAGGAGACCAATCAAGAAACAATCCAGGAGTACAAATACCAACCTCTGTAGATAGGATCATTAGTCAATGCAAACAATAAACAAGAAAGATCCCCCCTACTGTACCCAAACGCGTTTCCCTCTGTAGACGCAGAGTTCATCAGTGGGTATAGCAACAATACACGAGGCCAGAGGTTAGTGTATCCTCCATGAGAGAGGTGCCTCTCATTAGTGAAAATCTACGGACCCCATTATAGTCAATAGGGTCTGTCAGGCTCCGTTCACTTGAGTTGGTAAACGGATCCGGTCACACCTCTGTGGTTCCCAATGGAATTTAGGACGCAGATGTGAATCCGCCCTGATAAAAGCGTTTTCAGTGGCTAGTTATGAATGTCACGGATACTGTATTTCCATTGTTAGACCCTATGTGGTCTTTCCGTTGAGCACCCGCAATTATTATTATTAACATTTTAAAGCGCCATTGATTCCATGGCGCTGTACATTTGAGGGGGGTCACATACATGATATGTCAAGTGAGTACAATAATGACAATGAATGACGTATAACTGGTACAGAGGGAGAGAGGACCCTGCCCGCGAGGGCTTACAATCTACAAGGAGGAGGGAAGAGACAGGAGGAGAGGGGCAGACATGTTTGTGGGGTAGTACAGTGGCAGCAGGGTTATTGTAGGTTATAGGCTCCTGAAGAAATGGGTTTTCAGGTTGCTTTTGAAGCTGGTGAGAGTGGGGAAGAGTCTGATGTGTTGGGGCAGTGAGTTCCAGAGTATGGGGGAAGCACGAGAGAAGTCTTGGAGATGGTTGTGTGAGGAGCTGATAAGAGGAGAGCAGAGGAGAAGGTCCTGTGAGGAGCGGAGAGTGCGTGAGGGGGAGTATCTGGAGATTAGGGCAGAGATGTATGGAGGGGAGAGGTCATGGAGAGCCTTGTAGGTCATTTTTAGTAGCTTGATATGAATTCTGTGGGCAGTTGGTTGCCAGTGAAGGGATTGGCAGAGGGGAGAGGCAGAGGAGTAGCGAGGAGAGAGGTGGATAAGACGGGCAGCAGAGTTGAGAATGGTTTGAAGGGGAGCAAGAGTGCTAGACGGGAGGCCACAGAGAAGGATGTTGCAGTAGTCAAGGCGGGAGATGACAAGGGCATGGACCAGCATTTTTGTGGTGCCGAAGTTGAGGAATGAGCGGATGCGAGAGATGTTTTTCAGGTGGAGGCGGCAGCAGAGGTGAGGGTTTGGATTTGTGATTTGAAGGACAGAGCGGAGTCTATGATTACCCCAAGGCAGCGGACTTGCGGAACAGATGAGATCAGGTGGAGGGATGGAGTGGGACGGTGGAAAGATGATGAATTCTGTTTTCTCCACATTTAGTTTTAGGAGACGGGAGGAGAAAAAGGAGGAAATGGAGGACAGACAGTCAGGGATCCGGGAGAGAAGAGAAGTGACATCTGGGCCGGAGATGTAGAGTTGGGTGTCATCAGCATACAGGTGGTAATGAAAGCCGTATGAAGCTATGAGCTGACCCAGACCAAGAGTGTAGATAGAGAAGAGTAAAGGACCCAGGACTGACCCCTGGGGGACACCAACAGAGAGAGGCCGGGGGGAGGAGGTGGAGCGAGAATGAGAGACGCTGAAAGTCCGATCAGTGAGGTACGAGGAGATCCAGGAAAGAGCCAAGTCCATGATGCCGAGGGAGGAGAGGATGTGTAGCAGGAATGGTCGACAGTGTCAAAAGCAGAGGATAGGTCTAAGAGGAGGAGCACAGAGTACTGGCATGAGGCTTTAGCAGTTACTAGATCATTAGTGACTTTGGTTAGGGCGGTTTCGGTAGAGTGGTGGGGTCGGAAACCAGATTGTAGTGGGTCAAGAAGAGAGTTGGAGGAGAGGTGGGAGGACAGCTAAAGATAGACGTGCTGCTCGAGGAGTTTGGAAGCAAAAGGGAGCAGTGAGATGGGGCGATAGTTGTACAGAGAGGAGGGATCAAGGGATGGTTTTTTAAGGATGGGAGTGACGGTAGCATGTTTAAAGGAGGAAGGGAAGATGCCCGAGGTGAGCGATAAGTTGAAAAGATGGGTGAGGGCTGGGATGAAAGCAGCACTGAGGTCTGGGATAAGGTGTGATGGCAGTGGGTCAAGATTACAGATGGTGAGGTTGGATTTGGACTGTAGAGAGGAAAGATTATCATGTGTAAGAGTGAGAAAACAAGTTAAGGGGGAAGAGCATTGTGCAGATATAGAGGAAGGCGCTGGAGACTGGGGGCTGAAGCTTTCTCTGATAAGGTTGATCTTGTGTAGGAAGTGAATGGCAAAGTTGTCTGCTGAAAGGAGAGAGGGTGGAGGAGGTGCTGGTGGGCGGAGGAGAGAGTTAAAGGTGTTGAATAGTTGCCTGGGGTTGGGAGACAGAGAGGATATGAGATTCGTGGAGTAGTCCTGTTTGGCTAGGGTGAGTGCAGATTTAAATGTATGTAGTGATTGTTTGTATAAGGCAAAGTCGTCGGTGGAGCGAGTTTTCTTCCAGCGGCGTTCTGCAATTCTGGAAGCTCGCCTCAGCTGTTTAGTCAAGGATGGCGATGATTGTGTGGTTGTAGAAAGTGGTGGCTGCGTGTGGGTCATTAAATGAGGATATGGTAGAAAGAGGTGTACGAGAATCAGAAAGTGTGAGGGTTGAGGTTTTGTAAGTTCCTGCGGGGGTGCACTAGATGTGGGACAGGAGGAGCCGGTGGGGTGGAGATGGTGGAGAAGGTTGAAGGTTGGAAGGGGCATAGATGCAGACAGAGTGCACCTCAAAGGAGGAGAGTGTGAGGGAAGGCAGAGGTGAAGAGGAGACAAAGGAACAAGTGTCAGACAGGAGGAGGCCAACACCTCCGCCATGCCTGTTACCAGGGCGAGGGGTATGGGTAAGTTGGAGGCCGCCAAAGGAGAGAGCAGCAGGGGAGGCTGTGTCAGAGGGGGTCAGCCATGTTTCAGTCAGGAAGAGTAACTTTCTTGAGATAAATAAGTCATGTATGTAGGAAAGTTTATTACATACAGACCGTGCATTCCAGAGAGCTCCAAGGAGAGGGATAGGGGGAGCAGGGGTCAGAGGGATGTGCTTCAGGTTGATGGGGTTAACAGAATTAGTAGTGGTGCATCGGTTAGAAGAGGGAGAGACAATGGTGGGAATGTGCTGGGGGGGCCCTGGGTTAGGGGATATGTCCCCAGCAGCCAGGAGCAGTAGAGAGAGGTTGAGCAGGTGGGAGTAGGAAAGACAATGGTTAAGCCGGGTTTGTTTGGTGCGGAGGGCATTAACAGTGGGGAAGAGGTTGATGGCAGCAGACAGGTGAGAGGGTAGAATGCATGGAGAGATGTAGAGCTCATTGCCCAGCGAGGGTGTTTGGGGATAGGCAGTTAATGCAAGGAAAGTGGAGATAGAGATAATGGTGGGAAGGAAAAGCATTGTGTAAGACAGTTTAGAAAGCTGTAAATGGAAAAGATTAAGTAGCTGTTACTTTGCTTTCCTTGTTCAATCCTGGTTCAATTCTGGATTAATTCACACTTAGAGCGGGCACTTTGAGCAGGGCCACCCGTGACCAAAGGCCACACGTGACTGCAGTGCTTGACTATATAGTAACTACCATTCTAAGCAGAGTATCAGATGTGAACAAGAAATGGGAGGGGTCGAGCCAGTTAATTTCCGAGTAGTGACGGCACCCGGGACTGACCTTCATGTGATGTGGTGCGTAATGCAGAGCCTGACGTAGGCAGTCTATGGCTTTCTTCCCTTGGCCCTTAACTCGCCAATATAAAGCCGCCATGCTGGATAACACCCACGAAGTCTGATTCTAGAAGAGTAGAAAAATATGAAAAAAAAGGTCAGATAATTTGTGCATAGCTGGTCATTAATGCAGTACATCAGTATATAGTACAGCAAGTTGCAAACGTCTTCCTACCCCTTGAACTGTTCCTCATTTTTAAATGTTACAGTCACAAACTTAAATGTAGTGTGTTGATATTTTCGGTGATACAGCAACATAAAGCAGCAAGTGTTTGTGCAGTGGAAATAAAATGATTTGCACTTTTCCAAGAGCTTGGGATATTTTTTATTTTTTTTAAAACCTAACCCTGCAATACACTTTGCCAGACCCTTCCCCCATGAGCTGTCTGGTGTGTTTTTATAAATTAAAAAAAAAAGAAAAAAAGTGTGGTGTGCATATGCATTCAGCCCACTGTACTCGGACACCCCTAAATAAAATCCAGCGTGACCAGTGTTGGACAGGTCTGCTTTAGGCCCATACACATTAGGGAAAAGTGAGCTGAACCTGCTGAGTTTGGTAGAATCAGATAACTGGCTAATGCTTATAGAGTGCGGGAGGGTCATCTGACTGTTTCCCAACAGATGGGTGTCGAGGGAGAGAAGGATCGGGTGCACTGAATAAATATGTCCAATCATTTTGCTTCCCTTAGAAATAAGCCACCAGCAGGGGAGTCTTCTCTCTACTGAAAACATAAGCACGCGCGGCCAAGCTGAGACTGCTTGTGCATGGGGTTTTTGGAGAAATAAATGTTCAAATGAAGTACTATGGTTACTTACAAGGGTGTTCCCCCATAGACTTTGATGAAGTATTCATAGAATATTGCATCAAAGTCTGATAGATGCAGGTCCCACCCCTGTAACCTGCATCTATCATGGGAACAGGCCCTTGAAAGTGTCTGCTCAGAATGGAGATCCGGTCCTGCTTGTTCTATGGAAGTTCTGAGCTGAACATTTCGCTTCCCTATATTGGGAACTCCCATAGAATAGAATGGAGAACACCGCGCTCCCCTGTACTGGGAACTCCCATAGAATAGAGTGGAGGGAACACCGCGATCCCCTGTACAGGGAACTCCCATAGAATAGAGTGGAGGGAACACCGCGATCCCCTGTACAGGGATCTCCCACTGAACAGAATGGAGAACACAGCGCTCCCCTGTACTGGGAACTCCCATTGAACAGAATGGAGAACACAGCGCTCCCCTGTACTGGGAACTCCCATAGAACAGAATGGAGAACACAGCACTCCCCTGTACTGGGAACTCCCATAGAACAGAATGGAGAACACAGCGCTCCCTGTACTGGGAACTCCCATAGAACAGAATGGAGAACACAGCGCTCCCCTGTACTGGGAACTCCCATAGAACAGAATGGAGAACACAGCACTCCCCTGACCTAGGAACTCCCATAGAACAGAATGGAGAACACAGCGCTCCCCTGTACTGGGAACTCCCATAGAACAGAATGGAGAACACAGGGCTCCCCTGTACTGGGAACTCCCATAGAACAGAATGGAGAACACAGCGCTCCCCTGTACTGGGAACTCCCATAGAACAGAATGGAGAACACAGCGCTCTCCTGTACTGGGAACTCCCATAGAACAGAATGGAGAACACAGTGCTCTCCTGTACTGGGAACTCCCATAGAACAGAATGGAGAGAACACAGCGCTCCCCTGTACTGGGAACTCCCATAGAACAGAATGGAGAGTTGGTACCAGTCTGAGCTGGCACTCTCTAGGGCCCATTTCTCAGATAGCTGCAGGTCCCAAAGCTGGGACCCACATCTATCAGACTTTCAAGTCATAGGCTATGGATTTGCCATAAAATTCTATAGTGGGAACACCACTTTAAGGATGACCATAACCAGACATACAACCTATTTTCCGCTTAATGGTGGAACTACGAGTTTCAGCCTCTGAAACTAGAACAAAGAACAGAATGGAGAACACAGCGCTCCCCTGTACTAGGAACTCCCATAGAGGAGAGTAGAGAACACAGAGCTCCCCTGTACTGGGAACTCCCATAGAGGAGACAGTCTAGAGAACACAGCGCTCCCCTGTACTGGGAACTCCCATAGAACATAATGGAAAACACAGGCCGTCTGCTCCCATGTACAATGGAGAACAGCTCCCTGAATAGAAAACATAAACAGAAGACGCTCCCCTCTACTGGCAACTCCCATACCACAGTAAGGAGAACCCAGCGCTCCCCTGTACTGGGAACTCCCATAGAGGAGAATGGAGAACACAGCGCTCCCCTGTACTGGGAACTCACAGAGAACATGAGGGAGAGTTATGTGGAATTGGGACTGTCTGAGCTGACGCTTTTGGGCCCAGTCCAGAGACAGAGGTGGGACCTGCATCAATCACATTTTGATGGCATATAGATAGGATTTGCATTCCAGGTCTATAGTGGGAACACCCCTTTAAGTCTATGCACCTCTTCAGACTCACCTTTTCCAGCACCTTCATTATTCTGGTGCCCACCTGCTCCAGGGACTGTGGCGGGTACTTGTCTTTGCCAAGGTTCTGTAAAACCTGAAAAACAAGTGAATTATTACTACAATCTCCTGCAGGCTCATGGGACATGGCAGCCCTCGCAGTACCTACCTCCTTTAGCTGACTCTCCCCTGTGTAGTGTATGGCCGCTCTATTCGCGACCCCATACAGGTGATCCAGTGTGTGCATGCTGGCCGGCAGGTTGGCATTGCAGAGGGGCTCCACGCCAGGTTCCTGCAGCTGCGTGGCAAAATCCACGTGTTCTGTAATACTACAAAGGGGCAAAATAACAATAAAAAGGGGGCACATCCTGTACAGAGACATCAAACAGGGCGCTGCATGTAAAATACAGTGACCCTCGCTTCATGTGACATCTGACAATCCAGCACCAAACTGCAAGATAACGAGAGATTTCACAAGAGCAGAAACAGAACACTAAGGAGAGAAAAACAATTATCAAAGAATTATTAGGATATCTAAAAAATTTTAGTCATTTTAAAATTTTCCCCAATAATCTGGAACATCTGAAATTTTGTGATTTTTTTCAAAAAGGAATTGGATAGTTTTGCCTATTTTAGGTTCATTTTTGGCCAGTATTTATCTCGGGAGGTGTTGTTTTATTGAAGAGGCCCAGGATGTGCATGGAGTCTTCCAAGAAATGACTTATGGGAAAAGATATGGAAATTAGCTCTTCTGAAGGAAGAAAAATGTCTAATGCCACCTATAAGCAGATACCCTGCATCAATATATTATGCTAAACAGCCCAGGAATATTTGCTTGACTTATGTCCTTGGTGATTCTGCAGGACTGGTTAACCAGCTCCACACCCGGTCGTTTACCCTCCTTCCTGATCAGACACATTTTCATTTTACTTTATTTTAGTACATAGGGGTTTGAACACAAAAACACCTTTCCCAAGCTTGGCTATTCCACCATTTTATTTGCTTTTTTTCATGATACATAAGGGTTTATTTTTAGATAATTTCTACATTAGAGGTTTGGTTTTTTTTTATGTACATTTTTTTTTATTTTTATAATATATAGGTTTTTTCCGAAAAAAATTTTTTTAAAATATCAAAAAAGTGACACTAAAATAGGTTTTGTAATTGAGTCACGTTTCCATCATGGATATTTTAAAAAACTGATCTATTAGTTTTAGGGTTGTCAGGAGCGGGGGGACACGGCGTATTGTGGCACGTACCTGTGCGCGCTGCAATACCCCTGCTGTTGAAAGTACACGTTGGCCAGAGAGTACTTTTAAGAGCACTACGGCCCGGCCTCATTCCCTTTCATTTTCCCCGGTATATAAGCGCCCGAAAGAAGAGACATCAGTGCTATAATTTGACCGTATCTGCGAGACGTACTTCGCAATACACACGCCAAAGTACGCCCTGCAAATACGTTGTGTGAACATACCCTTAAAGTTAAGGTTTGTGCTACTTTATTTTTTACTTTACTAATTTATTTACCATATTCTGTCCACCATAAGGTAAGACGACCACCGCTGGGGGCAGTTTTGAACATTGACTTTTTTTGCGGATTTTCCCTGTTACTGGGGCCGGTAACCCCAGTGACAGGTGAAATACAGTCCTCAGTACAGATCTGATAAGACCCAGCACCATCTGCAGCTACTGAGCCCTGGCAATCATGCTTCTGCTGAGTCAGCATCTGCATACACAGCAGTCACTAAGTGCAGGATATCCAACGATCAAGATATCACCATCCCTGCCTTCTCATTGGAGAGTGCAGCTGTCAATAGCTGCTCTCCAGAGGTGCACATCTAGCGTGCAGCTGCAAACTGTGCATGGACCTTCCAGAACATCCATGCAGTTATATGCGGACCTTCTGGACGTTTATAGTCAACAGGTAGTTAAATGGGTTGACTCACTACAAAGATTAGCTTTCAAAATGTAGGGAACACTAAATGAAGACTTTTCCAAATATATTGCTTTGTTCATCTTTTTTTGTTAAGGAGCTACAAGTGATTTTATCACCTTCTGAGGCCTTTCTAGTTTCCCAAGTGACTGACCTGTGTATATCACCCCCTGCTGTTTGTTCTATCTGATAGCAGGGAGTGACATCATCACACAGGTCACAGAGCTTGCATGTGATCTGATCTTTTAGACAAAAGACACTAATTACTCTACTGTTTACATTAGCTCAGAAGCTTCTCCTGTCCTGGTAGAAGGTAATTTAGCTAATCTAGACTAAAAAACATAAAATAAACAGAGAAGTCTGAATACACGGAGCTCATATGCTAATTACAGACAGCTTGACCAGGAAGTGACAGCATTATTTCATTCATGCATCCTATGAAACTTTGAGATGAGACAAAACCTTTAAAGGGCATTGACTTACTGCAGGCCTGGAAATGGGGACTGGACCATCCGCAAAGAAGGGGGAGGTTAGCGCCCATGGTGGGGGTGGGGTTTACACAGGCCATGCCCAATCCATGGCCCGCTGGCACGAGAGGGGTAGCCACCTTCCTTGCAGAGAAGAGCCAATTTGCAAGCATATGATAGGTAAATAGCTTTTACTTTTATTCTCTAAGGCAGAAATTCGCTGCACTTTGTATCACGATGGGACGAGAGAGCACATGAGAGTGTGCAGCATCTGACAAGCTCCTAGGAAGCCCCCATAGTAAGGCTAAGGCTACAGAGCAACTTTGGACACGACACGTGCCATGCCGCCATAGAGCGCGGTGTCATCTGCCCCTGATAAAGAAAGTGCAGGTCATGGGTGCAACTATAGCCATTGCGACAACTATAGGACCCAGAGGTTCAGGGGGGCCCCTCTCAGGTACAAGTACATTGCTCCTTTTTGTAAGGAACAAGTAGTTGGTCTCTTTCTACTATCTAGCACTACTTTTTGGGTTCCCTGATATATGGCGGGATTACTAATACCTTCAGTTCCTGCTACTTCTGCTGCTGTCTCAGTTTTCTGTCATTAGGTGGCACTTTGCTATAGGGCCCTATGAACTCTAGTTACGCCCCTGGTGCAGGTGGTTGTGTTGGAACCCGCCAGCTGCCTCTGGATTGCCGGTGACGGTTGGGTCGCAGTAATGTTATGTGACCCCATTCACTGGTTGCAGCTCAGCCAGGTGACAGTAACCTATGGCCGCACAATTTGTACTGGAGCCAATGTTACCATGTGAGCCCAGTGTTATTCCTCAGTTTCTACAATATTCCCTAAGAGAAACCGATGAAACTTTGTACTTACTCTATATTTTTAGCAGAAACCGCTAACCAGGTGCTGGCCACAGTAGACAATTCCACACGGCGCAGTTTTAGGCACTCGTCAGGACTTGGCCACCCAAGGCTCCGGTAATCAGGTCGCCTCCCTGTAGAGTAAACATTCGGAGTCAAATGATGTAGAAGAGAAATCGAAGATGGCGATCTGATGGTTATCCAGACCGACACATTGTAGCAAAGAGATAGCTCACAGAGCATTGTGTACATGGTATATCATAGCATGACTAGCTATGAACAATGTATCAGTCTGGAGTGTTTTGCTCACAGAGCATTGTCTACATGGTATATCATAGCATGACTAGCTATGAACAATGTATCAGTCTGGGGTGTTTAGCTCACAGAGCATTTTCAAGACTGGATACAACTGTATCCACTTCTCTGCTATGGGCAAAACTAGCTATGTTCATTGTAATAGCCTGGAGTGCAGACTGTTGAGCTCAGAGAGCACTGCCTAGACCAGTGGTCTTCAAACTGCGGCCCACCAGCTGTTGGGAAACTACAACTCCCATCATGACCACTATTATAGATTATATAAATGCACGATGGGAGTTGTAGTTTCCCCAACAACTGGAGGGCTGCAGTTTGAAGACCACTGGTCTAGACTGAATACAGCTGTATCTACATCTCAGCTGAGAGCAGGGCTAGCTTTGTACAATGTATCAGTCTGGAATCTGGGGTGTTTAGCTCACAGAGCATTGTCTAGACTGGATACAACTGTATCCACCTCTCAGCTGAGAGCAGACCGAGCTATGTACAATGTATCAGTCTGGAGTCTGGGCTGTTGAGCACACAGAGCATTGTCTAGACTGGATACAACTGTATCCACCTCTCAGCTGAGAGCACACCGAGCTATGTACAATGTATTAGTCTGGAGTCGAGCCTGTTCAGCTCACAGAGCATTGTCCACAATGGATACAACTGTATCCACCTCTCAGCTGAGAGCACACCGAGCTATGTACAATGTATTAGTCTGGAGTCCAGCCTGTTGAGCTCACAGAGCATTGTCTAGACTGGATACAACTGTATCCACCTCTCAGCTGAGAGCAGGACTAGCCATGTACAACGCATTAGTCTGAAATGTAGGTTGTTGAGCATTGTCTATGTTGGAAACAACTGCATCTTCTTCTCATCTGGGAGCAGGACTAGCTATATACAGGTTGCGAACTCCGGGTACACGTATTTTCATACACTTACTACATTTTTTCATGCCAAGATTTAGTCTAATCTGCTGCGTGACACATCTATTACCAATGTGCATCATGCATTTCACTATATGATAATTGAACTTAAGAAAAATCTGATTGGCATCATAGAAACAAGATCGTCAAACACTGGCTGACCCAATATACACACACGGCACCTCAGTACCAGGCAGCTGCCACATAATTGTCGTGGCGCTGAAAACTACAAGAGACGAATGAAGCCATCAATATCTACTAGAAAGGGCTGCAATAACCCCAAAATGGGGTCGTCTGAGGGGAGGCCGCTCAGATAAGCAGGTTTACCTTGCGGACCTGGAGAAGGTATTTTTGGCCCGCTGATTTCAAGTGCAGCTTGAAAGTCATCATCATCAATGACGTCTTCTCCCACAGCCTCGGAGAGGTCTGCAGCGTTGGAGCCATCTGCTTTCGGCTTCTTTACGCGTTTCACCTGGAAAGTGATCTGTAAAGAATGATAAAAAACAGAAGCTCATTAATTGGTTTAAGAACAAAAAAAAAAAAAATAACGTGCGCAGCGAGGAGTCACGGCCGCGCCTCTGCCACCAGGACAAGTTCACCAGCTTCTTATCTGGGCAACGTACCCATTCTGCCTCCTCGTCGTCATCACAGTCTCCAAAGCAGGAGCCGGACTGGCCGTCCTGAGCCCCTTTCTTCAGGACCCGGATTCCCTGGAGGTCCATGCGTCGGCCTTTCAGCTCCAGGGCACCCTCAAAAGCTTCAAGGGGCCACGAGTTTTCAAACTCATCCACCAGAGCCAACATCTCCTCAGATATCGGAGCCTCTGGGGTCGAATCCTCTGTGTTGTTGGTTTCAGCCATAATGACATCTGGACGAAAGAGGAACAAAGCAGGCAAAAAAGTAAAAGGTTTGGTGTAGGTACAACCTCTCAGCACCACATATCTACCACTGATAAGTTACAGTCTGTATTATACTCCAGAGCTGCATTCATGATTCTGCAGGCCTTAAAGGGGTTGTCTCACTACATTGATTCATCTCAACTCAGTCCTGTTTGCTTGGTTTCATTGTGAATTCAGGGGCGTGTTTACTGGCTTCTACTAGGCTGCAGTAGAAGCCAGGTCTGTAGCTATAGCAACCAGTGCTGGCAGCCTATCAGGATAGATCTGTAGCTATAGCGACCAGTGCTGGCAGCCTATCAGGAGAGATTGAACAGGTCTGTAGCTATAGCAACCATCGCTGGCAGCCTATCAGGAGAGATTGAACAGGTCTGTAGCTATAGCAACCAGTGCTGGCATCAGGATATCAGGAGAAGACCATCCACACAGAGACGTCTGTAGCTATAGCGACCAGAGGAGCTGATGCAGCCCATACAAGAGGGGATATCTAGGAATAGATAGGACACTGTTAATGGACACATATATTGCAAAGTGACTTGTTTTTGCAAGATAATTAACATAAAAAGCAGCAATCCTTGTAGTGACACAACCCCTTTAAAGCTGACATCTTCCAACAGCCTTTGCTTGTCAGCACAGCACTTGCTCTGGTGATTTACAATGTGGAAAGTGACTACAATACAGAATCCGATAAGAGAAAAAAAAAAAAAACTGTGATCACACATAAGAGGGGCTCAACCCAACGACCAAATATTCTGCAGAACAGTGAGTGCAGCTCTAGAGTATGATACAGGATGTAACTCAGGATCAGTACAGGATAAGTAATGTATGTACACAGTGACTGCACCAGCAGGAAAATGAGTCAGCTCTGGGGTTATAATACAGGATGTAACTCAGATCAGTACAGGATAAGTAATGTATGTCACAGTGACTGCACCAGCAGAATAGTGAGTGCAGCTCTGGAGTATAATACAGGATGTAACTCAGGACAGTAAGGATAAGTAATGTATGTACACAGTGACTGCACCAGCAGAATAGTGAGGCAGCTCGGGAGATTTACAGGATGTAACTAAAAGGATCAGTACAGGATAAGTAATGATTTTCGTGACGGCCCCAAAGCAAATAGTGGGGCGCTTGGGGGATAAAAAAGGGATGAAAATCGGAAAGTAAAAAAAGGTAACAGTGACTGCACCAAAAGAAAAAGGATTTTGCACCCTTTGGGGGAAAATACGGGAAGGTAACTCGGGGTCAGTACAAAAAAATAATGTATTACCGGTGACTCCCCAGCAGAATAGTGAGTGCAGTTGGAGGATAAACGGTTGTAACTCAGGTAGTACGGGATAAGTAATGAAATTTTAACATGACTACCCCAGAATAGTTGAGTGAGCTCTGGAGGATAATAAAAATGTAACTCAGGATAAATTTACAGGAAAAAGAATGTAGGGTACAGTGACTAAAACCCAGCAGAATATTGAGTGCAGCTTCTGGAGGAAAAACAGGTTTAAACTCAGGACATACAGGAAAAAGAAAATGTAGTACACGTGACTGCACCAGCGGTTTTGTGAGTGCAGTTTCGGGAGGAAAATAAGGATGAAACTCGGTTTCAGAAACAGGAAAAGTAAGGGTTTTGTACATGCCCCCCGGGGGGCACCACCAAAAAAAATAAGAATTTAGTGGAAAACAGCTTTCTTGGAGGATAATACAGGATGAAAATTTTCAGGGATAAGAAATTTGTAGTACCGGGTGACCTGAACCCACCCAGAATATTGAGTGGCCCCTTGGAGGAAAATTAAAAGGATGTAACCGGGGTCCAGTACGGATAAGTAATGTTTTAAAAGTGACACACCAGAAAGAATAGTGAGTGAGCCCCTGGAGGATAAACAGGATGTAACTCGGGATCGTACAGGATAATTTAATGTATTTAAAATTTACTCCCCCAAAGCAAAAATAGTGAGGGGCGTCTGGAGGTTTAAACAGGATGTAACTAAAGGTCAGAACGGTTTAAGAAATTTGTATGAAACACGGGGGAACTGCACCAGCAAAATTTAGTGAGTGCAGCTCTGGAGGAAAAAATACAGGATGTAACCCCGGGGATCAGTACAGGTTTTTTTAAATTTGTATGTAAACAGTAAATGAAACCAGCGGGAATTTGTGAGTGCACCCTTCTGGGGTTTAATAAGGTTGTAACTTGGGACCCATTTAAGGGAAAAATAATGTTTTAAACCAGTGACTGCCCCCAGAAAAATAGTGAGGCAGCATACCCCCCAAAAGTTGTAGGAGGGGGTCCCCACCTCGGGATTTGCACCTTTTCGTGAACGGGCCAAACCAAAGGGTTTAGGGCCCTCAAAAAGGGAAAAGCCGGCCAACTTGCACGGGCCCCTCCATTTGTTTCAGGGGAGTTCCCAAGTACGGGGAGGTTTTGTTTTTCCATTCTGTTTGTGGGTTTTCCGGGTAAAAGAGGGGGCCCTGTGTTCTTTTTTCTTTTTAACCCAAAAGGGGGGTGGTTCCCCATTTAACAGGGGAGGTGTTTTCCCCATTCTGTTTTTCCTTATTGGGGGATTTTATCCCCCAGGGGGACCCCAGGGGACCCTTTTGTTCCCTTCTGTTTATGGATTTCCCCAATTACGGGGGACGCTTTGTTCCCAAAATTTCTTTTTTAATGGGATTTTCCCTTTTTACGGGGAAAGGTTATGTTTCCCAATTCTGTTCTGGGGGTTTTCCCCAGTACAGGGGAGCTCTGTGTTCTCCATTCTATTCTATGGGAGTTCCCAGTACAGGGAAGTAGTGTGTTCTCCATTCTATTCTATGGGAGTTCCCAGTACAGGGAAGTCGTGTGTTCTCTATTCTGTTCTATGGGAGTTCACAGTACAGGGGAGCGCTGTGTTCTCCATTCTCCTCTAGGGGGAGTTCCCGGGTACAGGGGAGGCTTGTGTTCTCCATTCTTTTTCCATGGGATTTTCCCAGTACGGGGGAACGCTGTGTTCCTCCACATTCTGTTCTAGGGGAGTTCCCCAGTACAGGGGGGGCGCTGTGTTCTCCATTCTGTTCCATGGGGAAGTTTTCCCTCGTAACAGGGAGCTGCTGTGTTCTCCATTCTTTTCCCATGGGATTTCCCCAGTACAGGGGAGCGCTGTGCTCTCCATTCTGTTCGATGGGAGTTCCCAGTACAGGGGAGCGCCGCCTTCTCCATTCTGTTCTATGGGAGCTCCCAGTACAGGGGAGCGGAATGTTCTATACTCAGAACTCCCAAAGAACAGAATGGAGAGTCCTGCACATGCCTGACCAGCATTCCATACTAAGCCTACGATTTCAAGGGCCCGTTTCTGAGATAAGTGCGGGTTCCAGAGGTGGATCTACACCTAACAGACTTTGATGGTATATCCTGTCAATATGCCATCAAATTCTATGGTGGGAGCACCCCTTTAAGCAGAACTCTGCTTGCATTAGAAACCCTCACCCCACACTGAGGCACGGCGACACATATAGCGCCCTCCTCCAACAAACCCTTACTTTCTAGATGCAACGGGGAGTCGGTGGTGGAGTCCGTCCTCTGCTCCAGGAGAGTTTTCTCATCCTCTTGTGGATAGCTATCAAAGTATTTCTGGGTGTTTGGCCCCTTGTCTTGAGCGTGGCAGTGCCCTGCAAACACAAAATACAAGATAGTTCTAGTTATAACACATTCGACAATCCGAAAAATGGAGCGGACGAAGGGAACATAAACAGAGCAAAGGCTATAAACCTGTCTATGACACCTATGACTGCTGGAATGAACTAACTTGCTGCTATAAAGGGACTACTACTCCCAGCAAACCATGAGGGTTGCTCAATAACTTGATATTTTCAGCTCAGTTCCCCTTTAAGACCCCCCCATGAGACTGCTCATCCTTCACATGACTTGCATATTAGCAGAATTTTCCGACAGCGCACGACAGACGTCTCTGAATGAAGGACGGGGTTGGTTTATTTAGCAACAGGCAGTAGAAGAAAGCAGAAAGTTCGTCAGTAGCCGGCGAGGTGCTCACAGCTCTTATGGGCAGGTAGCACGTTACGTATGTCACCGGTCACTCACATGACTCCGAAATGATAGGACTATCGGCAGGAAGCCAGGAGCCAATTACGTGTCCTTACATCATACATGCCAACTCTCCCGTTTTTGGCGGGGGGTCCCGCTATTTGGGTCCCCTCCCGTCCCCCGGGGGAGTTGGCAACCTCCCGCCGCCAGCAGGCAGCGGAGGTTCTTTAAATGGCCGCGGCGACAGAGTAGCGCTAGTGCGCTACTCTGGCGCCGCCGGCCGCTCCTACAGGCGGGTGAAGCGCCGCTGCGCCCGCTTCACCCGCCCGGAGTCTCGCTGTGCAGGGAGGAGGCAGGAGGGATCGTTTTCTCCCTCCTCCCCCTGTATGTCCGCCGCCGGTGTATGCGCCGCACATACAGGTCAGCGGCGCAGGGGAAGTGCCCGCGCGGACTGCAGGGAAGTGACGCGCGGACTGCTCTCACTTCCCCTGCGCCGCTGAGGAGAAAGTCCGGGGGCGGCCTTGCTGCAGGGGCCCAGTGAGGTAATGGTTTTATTATTTTATTTTTAAAAACTATATGGGGGGGGGTCTGCCCGGCAACAATGGGGGACTACCGGGAAACAATGGGGGGCATACCTGGCTAACAAAGGGGGGGCCCACCTGGCTAACAATGGGGGGGGACTACCCGCTACAGGGATCTGACCCCTGCAACCCAGAGGGTTTTTTATTTTATTTTTCAACAATGGGGGCCTCCTGGCAACAAGGGGGGCACCTACTGGCAACAAAGGGGGCACCTACCTGGCTAACAAAGGGGGCACCTACCTGGCAACAAGGGGGGCACCTACCTGGCAACAAAGGGGGGCACCTACCTGGCAACAAAAGGGGGGCATCTACCTGGCTACAGAGGGGGCATCTACTTGGCTACAAGGGGCATCTACCTGCCTGTAAGGGGCACTACCTGCTTATGGAGGGTTACTACCTGGCTATAAGGGCATCTACCTGGCTTTCTTCCAAAGCCGTTATGCAGTTAGGTGGAGTGGGTGTGGCTTTTTGAAGGGGCGTGGCATACCGACAAGATGGGCGTGTCCATGCAAATGCAAGGTCTCCTGCTTTTTCATTTTCAAAAGTTGGCAACTATGCCTTACATGACTAACAATCGTGTGACCGCCAACATCCCCATCACCCTCAGCAAAAGCAGAAGTCACACCTGACCAAATGTCAACTGCTACCAAATATCCAGCAGAATAGTGAGTGCAGCTCTGGAGGATAATACAGGATGTAACTCAGGATCAGTACAGGATAAGTAATGTATGTACAATGACTGCACCAGCAGAATAGTGAGTGCAGCTCTGGAGGATAATACAGGATGTAACTCAGGATCAGTACAGGATAAGTAATGTATGTACAGTGACTGCACCAGCAGAATAGTGAGCGCAGCTCTGGAGTAATATAATACATGTGATGTTAAACCTCCAGATGAAGCAGTACAGGATAAAGTAATGTATGTACACAGTGACTGCACCAGCAGAATAGTGAGTGCAGCTCTGGAGGATAATACAGGATGTAACTCAGGATCAGTACCGGATAAGTAATGTATGTACACAGTGACAGCACCCGCAGAATAGAGAGGGCAGCTCTGGAGGATAATACAGGATGTAACTCAGCATCAGTACAATGTATGTAATGATATAACGTAGCGGCAGTGGCCACTGCAGCTCATTGTATGGTCTACTGGAATGTGAAAGCTACTAAGTCCAGCCAAGTACAGCACTAGGCTATATCCGCCAGCAATTATGCCGTGTGCTCGGCAACGGGAGCGGGGCGGGGAGTCCGGCAGCTCGCCGTGAATAAGTGAGATGTCACTTATCTCCCCGCTCACCGTATTGTGCGAGTGGGGAGAGGAGACGTAATCCATAGTTCTCTATGAGACCTGTGGATTACCGTAATGACTGGGACGGATTGGAGCCCAGTATTTAGCGCAGTACGGCGCGAATTATGGGGCGAGATACGTCCCAGTTTAAGCCGTGTGAACATAGCCTTAGGCTATGTTCACATGGCTTATTTTGGGGCGCATTCTGCCACGTATTGCGAGCGTACTGTGCTCTAATACGAGCGAAATGCGCCCCAATCAATACGGTAATCCACAGGTCTCAGAACTATGGATTACACCTCCACTCCCTGGGTGTACAATACGATCGTATTGTATGCACGGGGAGATAATTTACATGTGACAATTAATGCATGTCAAATGGGGCGGGCCCGTCGCCCTACCTGCGTGACGGGAGAAAGCGGCGATTAGCGCGACCCCCAAGACCCGGCGAAATTGCAGAGGGGTACTGAAACGCCCCACAATTTAAAAGCCGTGTGAACAACACCTATAGTATTAATGAAAAATTATAAAAAAATATAAATAATGTACATTTATTCAATGTTTTATTATATTTTTTATACTAGATTTATCTATAATGGTTTTTAAATATTTATATTTATTTATATTGTTATTATATTATATTTATTTATATTGTTGTTATATTATATTTATTAGGCTATGTTCACACGGCAGTAATTGTGGGACGTATTCCGCCCCGCAATTACGCCGTTTGTACGGGGGCGGGGCGGGGGTGCCCGGCAGCCCTCCGGCCCCATAGACACTCAGGCTGTTTTCACACGGCTTATTTTGGGACGGATTTCAGTCCATAATTCGTGCCGTATTGCGCGAATTACGGCTGAAATCCGTCCCAGTCATTACGGTAATCCACGTCTCACGGCGTCAATATCACGGCGGGATACGCGCCGTGGATAATGAATGTCTGGGGGGCCTGCCAAGCTCTCCCCCCCTCCCTCTCCCCCCCCCGCTGCACAGCACACACCGTAATTGCGGCCGAAATCCGTCCACGCAATTACGCCGTGGATAAGCCGTGTGAACATAGCCTCATCATCCACGGCGCATGTACGCCGTGAATAATTGACATGTCACTTCTCTCCCCGCTCGCCGTATTGTGCGAGCGGGGAGAGGAGCTTTTAATCCATAGTTCTTATGAGAGCTGTGGATTACCGTAATGACTGGGATGGATTTCAGCCCGTAATTCGCACAGCACGGCGCGAATTACGGGCTGAAATACGTCCCAAAATAAGCCGTGTGGACATAGCCTTAATATTATTACTTATATGTTTATTTTATTATTTATTTTTTTCCTTTTACTGCAGCTCCAACACTAAAAAACATGAATGATCCTGTAACAGTGAGCGCATTCTACCCGTTCCAGCACATTAATGATAGACTGAATCCTTCCCGACTTTCCCTTCTTTCTATTCAATGGTCACATCGATCCCGCCACAGCAACCAGTAACACTATTTCAGCAAAACGTCCATTTTTGTACGTTCATCAATGGCACGAACTTCACTGATGAACGACGTTTCTGTAGACTCTCGGATAAGTGTAATAATACATAATGGATTAAAAGAGGCTTCTGATCTAATGCCATTAAACTCAGAGGGATATTCGTCACTACCCGGTTGAGGACGACACATCCTCCGCACCACTGTTAACGACAATCTGTTTTACACTTATATAAAACAAGCAGCAACGAGGCAGAAGATGTGTAATTCATGAGAGCGGTGACGTGCTACTCCTGCCTTGGAGGCTAAAATTAGCCCTGGAGTTGACATCAAGTAACCGCTAATTTCTTGAGTGCATTGAATCCATTTAATGACCATTTATGTCTCTCAAGCTCTTCATCACACAAGACTTTACGATGACACCAACTGTGACGTCACAAACCTGCACTCAATATGCAAGCGCCATATAGAACTCATTACTGTATCTCCATGAAACCCCTACAGACACATTAAACTTAAAAAGACTTGAAAAGGTAATATTTTATTAATCATTTAAATGTACTCAATGTTGCTCACAAAAACATAAACTACTATAATAATGCCTCATATGTACAAGAATAAAAAACATATAATTACTGTAATACTGCCTCTATGTACACAATTATAACTACTTTAAAACTGCTCCCTAAATACAAGAATACAACTACTATACTGCTACCCCCCATGTACAATAATATAACTACTATAATACTGCTCCTACGTACAAGAATATAACTACTATAATAATGCTCCCATGTACAAGAATATAACTACTTAAATACTGCCCCTATATACAAGAATATAACTACTATAATACTGCTCCAATGTACAAGAATATAACTACTATAATACTGCCACTATATACAAGAATATAACTACTATAATAATGTCCCTATGTACAAGAATATAACTACTATAATAATGCCCCCTATATACAAGAATAAAACTACTATAATACTACCCACCATGTACAATAAAATAACTACTACAATACTGCCCCCGTGTACAAGAATATAACTACTATTATACTGCTCCAATGTACAAGAATATAACTACTATAATACTGCTCTTATGTACAAGAATATAACTACTATAATGCTGCTCCTATGTACAAGAATACAACTACTATAATACTGCTCCCTATGTACAAGAATATAACTACTATAATACTGCTCCCTATGTACAAGAATATAACTACTATAATACTGCTCCATATGTTAAAGAATACAACTACTATAATACTGCTCACTATGTCAAGAATACAATGCTATAATACTGCTCCTATTTTACAAGAATATAACTACTATAATACTGCCCCCGTGTACAAGAATATAACTACTATAATACTGCCCCCGTGTACAAGAATATAACTACTATAATACTGCTCCTATGTACAAGAATATAACTACTATAATACTGTCCCCTATGTACAATAATATAACTACTAAAATAATGACCATATATACAAGAATATAACTACTATAATACTGCTCCAATGTACAAGAATATAACTACTATAATACTGCCTCTATATACAAGAATATAACTACTATAATACTGCTCTTATGTACAAGAATACAACTATAAAATTTACTGCTCCCTATGTACAAGAATACAACGCTATTATACTGCTCCCTATTTACAAGAATATAACTACTATAATACTGCCTCCTATGTATAAGAATATAACTACTATAATACTGTCCCCTACGTACAAGAATATAACTACTATAATATTGCCCCTATATACAAGAATATAATTTGCTAAAATACTGCCCTATTACAAAAATATAACTACTACAATACTGCCCTATGTACAAGAATATAACTACTATAATACTGCCCCTATGTACAAGAATATACACTCACCGGCCACTTTATTAGATACACCTGTCCAACTGCTCGTTAACACTTAATTTCTAATCAGCCAATCACATGGCGGCAACTCAGTGCATTTAGGCATGTAGACATGGTCAACAATCCCCCTGCAGTCAAACCGAGCATCAGTATGGGGAAGAAAGGTGTTTGAGTGCCTTTGAAGTGGCATGGTTGTTGGTGCCAGAAGGGGTCTGAGTATTTCAGAAACTGCTGATCTCCTGGGATTTTCACGCACAAACCATCTCTAGGGTTTACAGAGAATGGTCCGAAAAAAAAAAACATCCAGTGAGCGGCAGTCCTGTGGGCGGAAAATGCCTTGTTGATGCCAGAGGTCAAAGGGAATGGGCAGGGGCTGGTTTTGAGCTGATAGAAAGCAACTTTACTCAAATAGCCACCCCGTTACAACCAAGGTAGGCAGAAGAGCATCTCTGAACGCACAGTACGGCGAACTTTGAGGCAGATGGGCTACAGCAGCAGAAGAGCCCACCGGGTGCCACTCCTTTCAGCTAAGAACAGGAAACGAGGCTCCAATTTGCCCAAGCTCATCGAAATTGGACAGTAGAAGATTGGAAAAACGTTGCCTGGTCTGATGAGTCTCGATTTCTGCTGCGACATTCGGATGGTTAGGGTCGAATTTGGCGTCAACAACATGAAAGCATGGATCCATCCTGCCTTGTATACACGGTTCAGGCTGGTGGTGGTGGTGTCATGGTTGGGGAATTTTTCTTGGCACTCTTTGGGCCCCTGTACCAATTGAGCATCGTTGCAAGACCTTGTTGAATCTATGCCACGAAGAATTGGGGGCAGTTCTGAAGGGCAAAAGGGGGTCCAACCCGTTACTGAGCATGGTGTACCTAATAAAGTGGCCTGTGAGTGTAAACTACTATAATTACTGCGCCCTTGTACAAGAAATATAATACTATTAATAATGCTCCCCCATTACAGAATAGAACTACTATAATACTTTCCCCTATGTAACAAGAATATAACTACAATAATCTTCCCCCTATGTACAAGAAAAAACTACACAATACTGCCCTAAAAGTACAAGAATATAACTACTATAATCTGCCCTAGTACAAGAATAAAACTACTATAATACGTCCTATGTACAAGATATAATACTATAATACTGCATCTATGTACAAGAATAACAACTACTTTAATATGCCTCCTTGGTACAAGAATTAACTACTTTAATTACGTCCTCCTAGTGTACAAGAATATAACTACTTAATATTGTGCCCTACTACAAGAATATAACTCTATAATACTGCTCCTATGTACAAGAATATAAACTCACGATAATACTGCCCCTATTTTACAGAATAAACTACTATAATACTGCCCCGATGTACAAGAATATAACTACTATAATACTGCAGCCTATGTACAAGAATATAACTACTATAATACTGTCCCCATAGACAAGAATAAAACTGCTATAATACTCCCCCTATGTACAAGAATAACACTGCTACAATACTGCCCCCAATGTACTAAAATATAACTACTATAATACCGCCCATATGTACAAGAATAAACTACTATAATACTGGGCCCCCTATGTACAGAAATATAACACTTAATACTGCCCCTATGTACAAAAATGTAACTACTATAATACTGCTATAGTAGTCTAAAGAAATCAGCCAATATATCTGGAAGAGTATTGTGGACTTGCACAAGTCTGGATCATCCTTGGATGCAATTTGTAGATACGTGAAGGTGTCTCATTCACCTGTACAAACAATTATATGCAAGTACAAACAAGATGGGAATGTCCGGCCATCATACCGCTCAGGTAGGAGACGGGTTTTCTGTGTCCAAAATGAACGTTGCTTTGGTCCGACATGTCAAAATCAACCCAAGAACAAAAGTAAAAGACCTTGTGAAGTGTGGCGGAAGCGGTAAGATTGTGTCATTATCCACAGTGAAAGAAGTACTGTATCAACATGGGCTGAAAGGCCGCTCTGCCAGGAAGAAGCCATTACTATTAAAGAAAACATAGAAAAGCCAAAAGAATGTTTCCAAATGCACAGAACAAAGAGCTACATTTTTGGAGACATGTCCTGTGGCCTGATGAAACAAAAGTGGAACTGTTTGGCCATAATGGCCATTGTTACGTTTGGAGGAAAAAGGGAGACACTTGGAAGCCTAAGCGCATCATCCCAAATGTGAAACACGGGGGTGGCAGAATCATGTTGTGGAATTGTTTTGCCTCAGGAGGGACTGGTGCACTTCACAAAATAGATGACATCATGTGGAAAGAAGTTTATGTAGCAATAAAGAAGCAACATCTCAAGACATCAGCCAGGAAGTTACAGCTTGGGTGGAAATGTGTCTTCTAAATGGACAAGGACCCAAAGCTACTGCCAAACTAGTTACAAAGTGGCTTAAGGAGAACCAAGTCAATGTTTTGGAGCGGCCACCATAAAGCCCTGATTTCTATCCTATTGAAAATTTATGGGCAAAGCTGAAAAGGCCGGTGCGAGCAAGAGACCTCCAAACATGGCTCAGTTACACCAGTTCTGTCAGGAGGAAGGGGCCAAAATTCCTACCAACTATTGTGAGAAGCTTGTGGAAGGATCCAAAACGTTTGACCCAAGTCCTACTTTTTAAGGAAAATGCTACCAAATACTAATGAAATGTATGGAAACTTTTGACTTTGGAGAAACTAATAAAAATGCCTTAAAAATTCTCTCTCATTATTCTGCATTTGGCAAATAGAAATAATTTTGGTTCCTTATTGACCTAAAACGGGGAAGGTTTATTCTGATTTCATGTCAGAGAGTGAGAAAAACCTTCAGATGGGGCTTTATATAGAGGGAGGGAAATTTCTGGTTTCAAGTGTAACTACTATAATACCATTTCTTGTACATAGGAATATAAATACTATAATACTGCCCCCTATGTACAAGAATATATCTAATATAATACTGTCCCCTATATACAAGAATATAACTACTATAATACTGCTCCCTATGAACAAGAATATAACTACTATAATACTGCCCCCTATATACAAGAATATAACTACTATAATACTGTCCCCATAGACATGAATAAAACTGCTATAATATTCCCCCCATGTACAAGAATAACACTACTAAAATACTGCCCCCATGTACTAAAATATAACTACTATAATACCGCCCCTATGTACAAGAATATAACTACTATAATACTGCCTCCTATGTACAGAAATATAACTACTATAATACTGCCCCAAAGTACAAGAATATAACTACTATAATACTGCCCCCTAGTATAAGAATATAACTACTATAATATGCCCCTATGAACAAGAATGTAACTACTATAATACTGCCCCTATATACAAGAATAATAACACTATAATACTGTCCCCATGGACATGAATAAAACTGCTATAATATTCCCCCCATGTACAAGAATAAACCCCTAAATAAAAACTGCCCCCATGTACTAAAAATAACTACTATAATACTGCCCCTTTTGTACAGGAATATATAACTATAAATACTGCTCCTATGTACAAGAAAATAAATACTATAATACTGTTCCCCATGTACAAGAATATATCTACTATAATACTGTCCCCTATGTAAAAGAATATAACTACTATAATACTGCCTCCTATGTACAAGAATATAACTACTATAATACTGCCTCCTATGTACAAGAATATAACTACTATAATATTGCCCCTATGTACAAGAATATAACTACTATAATACTGCTCCTATGTACAAGAATATAACTACTATAATACTGCTCCTATGTACAAGAATATAACTGCTATAATACTGCCCCCTATGTACAAGAATATAACTACTATAATACTGCTCCTATGTACAAGAATATAACTACTATAATACTGCTCCTATGTACAAGAAAATAACTACTATAATACTGCCCCTATGTACAAGAATATAACTACTATAATATTGCCCTCTATGTACAAGAATATAACTACTATAATACTGCCCCCTATAGACAAGTTTATGAATGAGAAGGGATACAAGTATTTTCCTACATAACCCGCTTTCCCCTTCTCCTGCGGTATTGTTAGTAATTCTGTTAGACAGTAACATGTGAACATTAAGCAGTGTCTGTCCTTAGATGACTCCTGGGTTTATCCGTTCTCCCATCCTGTGCCATTTCCCCAGCGATGACATGTTTGCCTATGAGCACCTATCAGACTATCCACTTCCATGGCATAGAGGTGGGGATGGGTTGGGGGGTGGGGGGCGAGTGCCTACGAATGACATCTTGCCGTCAAAGGGAGTGGAGCTAAAAATAGGCTGCTCAATAATGAATGGGGTTCTGCTTATTTTATCTGAATTGACTGCGACTCCCCTGTGCCGTTCCTTTCATATCCCCTTCTGTCACTGGCTGCGGCTCAATTTGTGACGTGAAAGCAAAAAAAAAAAAAAAAAAGTGACTTCCCTCCGCTCCCGGGGCCCAAACACTGAGCTAAATTTAACTCTCCAACCCCGTTTGCAGATAAGAGAGACTAGAAAATGTGATTACTGATGCCTCTCACACACGGCGCGCTGCTGCTACATATAGAGAGGCCGTCCGTGCGCCGAATATTAATACTGGCCTCGGATAGCTCGGCTTCCAGCAGAGATCACGAGCCGGAGAGGCAGGGAGGGGACGATGACGGCAGAGAGCGCACAGCAGACTGAGAGGACAATGTAAAAGACACCACCGCGAACCAGGAGCCTCGTGCTAATATTTCTCGCTGCTGATTCCACAGCTTTGTTGAATTCTCTAAGGCTAGATTTAGCGTCAGAGGTTACATTACTAGCTGGGCATCTGTCACAGGTTCTGTCAAAGCTGCTGCAAAATAAAAATTAAAAAGATACATAAAACACAGCGTGCGGCGCATATTTGCAGTAAAATGAAGGATAATGTGACGGAAATGGACGTCATTTAAGTTTCTATTCTCAAGATGGAGTAGAAAAAAAACAGAAATGCTGACGCAGATATGAACTTACGAAGGCAGTGATTTAACTAAAAGATCCTTAAACCCTTAAGCCGAACGCCTGAAAATTAGTCAATTACAAGAACATTTTTTTTAGTTTTTGCCTCCGTGCGTTTCAACAGTTGTAACTTTTTTTTTTTTTCAATGATGCAGTTGTATGAGGCGGGTACCATTTGCAGAATGGAAAAACAGAAATGCTGACGCAGATATGAACCTACACAGGCAGTGATTTAACTAAAACATCCTTAAAGAGGTGTCTGGACCATGGACATTGATGTGATATTTGCAGGATATGTCATCAAATTCTTATAGGTGCGGGTTCCATTTGCAGAATCGAAAAACAGAAATGCTGACGCAGATATGAACCTAAAAAGTCTTGAAAATCTTATAGTTGCGGGTTGCAATTGCAGAATCGAAAAACAGAAATGCTGACGCAGATATGAACCCACACAGGCAGTGATCAAATTAAAATATCCTTAAAGGGGCGTCTCCATCCTTGAACATCGATGCGATACTTGCAGGATTTACCATCAAAGTCTTACAGGTGCTTGTTCCACTTGCAGAAACGAAAAACAGAAATGTTGAGGCACATATGAACCTACACAGGCAGTCATTTAACGAAAAGATCCTTAAAGGGGTGTCTCCACCATGGACATTGATGTGATATTTGCAGGATATACCATCAAAGTATTGTAGGTGCGGGCCTCCCATTGAGAGGACAATATAAAAGACACCACCGCTATCCAGGAGCCCCGCGCTAATACTTCACGCTGATAATTCCACAGCTTTGTTGAATTCTCTAAGTCGAGATTTAGCGTCAGAGGTTACATTACAAGCTGGGCATCTGTCACAGGTTCTGTCAAAGCTGCTGCAAAAAAAATGTAAAAAAAATACATAAAACACAGCGTGCGGCGCATATTTGCAGTAAAATGAAGGACAACGTGACGGAAACGGACGTCATTTAAGTTTCTATTTTCAAGATGGAAGAGAAAAAACAAATGCTGATGCAGATATGAACTTACGAAGGCAGTGATTTAACTAAAAGATCCTTAAAGGGGTGTCTGCACCATGGACATTGATGTGATATTTGCAAGAAATACCATCAAAGTCATAGGTGCGGGTTGCAACTGCAGTATCCAAAAACATGAAATGCTGACGCAGATATGAACTTACAAAGGCAGTGATTTAACTAAAAGATCCTTAAAGGGGTGTCCGGACCATGGACATTGATGCAATACTTGTAGGATATGTCAAAGTCTTATAGCTGCTTTTCCCACTTGCTGAATTGAAAAACAGAAATGCTGACGCAGATATGAACCCACACAGGCAGTGATAAAATTAAAAGATCCTTAAAGGGGCGTCTCCATCCTTGAACATTGATGCGATACTTGCAGGATATATCATCAAAGTCTTACAGGTGCTTGTTCCACTTGCAGAATCGAAAAACAGAAATGCTGAGGCAGATATGAACCCACACAGGCATTGATTTAACTAAAAGATCCTTAAAGGGGTGTCTCCACCATGGACATTGATGTGGTACTTGCAGGAGATACCATCAAAGTCTTATAGGTGTGGGTCCTCCATTGAGAGGACAATATAAAAGACACCACCGCTAACCAGGAGCCTCTCGCTAATATTTCACGCTGATAATTCCACAGCTTTGTTGAATTATCTAAGGCTAGATTTATAGTCAGAGGTTACATTACAAGCTTGGCCTTACATTACAAGCTTGGCATCTGTCACAGGTTCTGTCAAAGCTGTTGCAAAAAAAAATGTAAAAAAAATACATAAAACACAGCGTGCGGCGCATATTTCCAATAAAATAAAGGATAATGTGACGGAGACGGATGTCATTTAAGTTTCTATTCTCAAGATGGAAGAGAAAAAACAAATGCTGACGCAGATATGAACTTACGAAGGCAGTGATTTAAACTAAATGATCCTTAAAAGGGTGTCTCTACCATGAACATTGATGTGATATTTGCAGGATATTCCATCCAAGTCTTATAGTTGCGGGTTCCACTTGCAGAATTGAAAAATAAGAAATGCTGACGCAGATATGAACCTACACAGGCAGTGATTTAGCTAAAAAGATCTTTAAAAGGGGTGCCTGCACCATGGACATTTATGTGATATTTTCAGGATATAACATCAAAGTCTTATAGGTGCAGGTTCCGCTTGCAGAATCGAAACACAGAAATGCTGACGCAGATATGAACTTACACAGGCAGTGATTTAACTAAAATATCCTTAAAGGGGTGTCTGCACCATGGACATTGATGTGATATTTGCAGGATATAACATCAAAGTCTTATAGGTGTGGGTCCCCCATTGAGAGGACAATATAAAGACACCACCGCTAACCAGGAGCCTCTCGACAATATTTCACGCTGATAATTCCACAGCTTTGTTGAATTCTCTAAGGCTACATTTAGCGTCAGAGGTTACATTACAAGCTTGGCATCTGTCACAGGTTCTGTCAAAGCTGCTGCAAAAAAATTTTTAAAAAAAATACATAAAACACAGCGTGCGGCGCATATTTGCAGTAAAATGAAGGATAATGTGATGGAAACGGATGTCATTTAAGTTTCTATTCTCAAGATGGAATAGAAAAAACAGAAATGCTGACGCAGATATGAACTTACGACGGTAGCGATTTAACTAAAAGATCCTTCAAGCGGTGTCTGCACCTTGGACATTGATGTGATATTTGCAGGATATAACATCAAAGTCTTATAGGTGCGGGTTCCACTTGCAGAATTGAAAAAACAGAAATGCTGACGCAGATATGAACTTATGAAGGCAGTGATATAACTAAAAGATCATAAAGGGGTGTCTCCATCTTTCAACGATGTGATATTTGCAGAATCGAAAACCATCAAAGTCTTGTAGGTGTGGGTTCCACTTGCAGAATCGAAAAACAGAAATGCTGACGCAGATATGAACCTACACAGGCAGTGATTTAATTAAAAAAGATCCTAAAAGGGGTGTTACCACCATGGACATTGATGTGATACTTATAGGATATGTCATCAAAGTCTTATAAATGTGGGTTCCATTTGCAGAATCGAAAAACAAATACCGACGCAGATATAAACCTACACAGGCAGTAATTTAACTAAAAGATCCTTAAAGGGGCGTCTCCACCATAAACATTGAAGTGATACTTATAGGATATGTTATCAAAGTCTTATAAATGTGGGTCCCACCCAGGGCTGTCTTAACAACATTAAGGGTCCCTGGGCAAAACAGTGCACCGGGCCCTGCCCAAGCACATATCATCAGACCAGGTCACACATCACCACACCTGGCCACTTCTATTGATATAGAAAAAAAATCTAATAAAACTAACACACACCACCTAAAGCAACCTGCAGTCTATGGGACTTATTGACAGGCAAAGATTCAATGGAAACCCTAAGGATTCCCAGGACATGCCGCCAAACACCCAAGGAAAAAAGGGTCCAGTCAATTTTTGAAGCGTTTTCAATGCTGAAAATTCCCACAGGAATCAATGGAAAACTTCAAAACTTCGTCCAAAACCTCAGCGCGTTTTTAGACTAGGTTTTTGCACCGGCTATTAACTCCTTAACGACCGCGCACTGTCTTTTGACGGCGGGCACTTCAGGTCGTTCGTCTGCAGTGACGTCTTTTGGCGTCGCTGCAGACATCGGAGTTTATTACACAGCCCTGATCCCAGAGCATCCCCTGCGAGCACCGGGGAGTGGAGGAAACCTCCGCAACCCGGTGCTTTAACCCTTTGATTGCAGCGGCGCGTTACCGCACCACAATCAAAGGGATTCCCCTGCTCTGTCAGGTGATCGGAACACCCGGTGACCCGACAGAGCCCGGGGAACGGCTGCACAGTCAGCCCTGGGGACCTAGCGTGGCCCCAGAGCTGTCTGTGTATGAAACAAGTGACCAGGACAGACTGTGAGCTGCCCTGATCAATGCCTGTTTCAAAGTGACGCAGTTTATAATGTATTAGTGTATATGAATATGCTAATACGTTACTAAGTGTGTAAAAAAAAAAAAAAAAAAAATGTAACAGTTCTCCCTTCATGGGATTCCCCCAAAAAAGTAAAAAAAAAAAAAAAAAAAACATAAAAAGTGTAAAAAAAGAATAAAAAAATAAAATAAAAATAAATATTTTAAAAAAATAATTGTGCATAAATTACACACACAAAAAACTACACATATTAGGTATCCACACGACCGTAATAACCTGTAGAATTAATCTAACACGTTATTAAGTGTGAAATGTGAATGGTGTAAAAAAAAAAAAAAAAAAAAATACTGCAATTATTTATAATTGAACTTAACCTATTCCCCCATAAAGTACAACTGGTCTCGAATAAAACGAGGCCTCATTCAACTGCGTCATTGAAAAAATAAAAAAAAGTTACAACTGTTGAAATGCAAGGAGGCAAAAACTTAAAAAAAAAATGTTCTGGTCGTGAACTACTTTTCAGGCGTTCGGCTTAAGGGGTTAATTTGTATGGGTGTTTCAGATCGGCACACTAGTTGTCTCATCTGTAACATGGGCTTGTTACAGGCCATCAACAACGCAGGTAATATACCAGTAAAATAAATAATAAAAATTATAATAAAACACTGCTATATCATCATCATCAAGGTGGGCCAAGAATGGTACTGTCTCAACCAATAACCATTTTCCTATATAGCAAGGCCCCGGCTGGTTCATGTATTTTATGGTTGTGCACCCATGTGACTGACCAGCAGCAGCTTCTCTGGGAAACAACCCAAGAAAATCAGCTCCACTTTTAAGTCCAAATTTTTTAATTTAACCCACAGGTGTCAAACTGCGGCCCTCCAGCTGTTGGGAAACTACAACTCCCATCATGCAGTTGCATAATCTATAACAGTGGGGCATGATGGGAGTTGTAGTTTCCCAACAGCTGGAGGGCCGCAGTTTGACACCCCTGATTTAACCCTTTAACTCCCAGGCCTGAAAAGTAGTTAATGACCAGAACGTTTTTTTTTTTTTTTTAGTTTTTGCCTCCTTGCGAAACGCAGTCGTAACTTTTTTTATTTTTTCAATGACACAGTTGTATGAGGCCTCGTTTTATTCCTTTATGGGGGAATAGTTTAAGTTCACTTATAAATAACTGCAGAATTTTTTTTGTTTTTTTACACCATTCACATTTCACACTTAATAACTTGTTAGATTAATTCTACAGGTTATTACGGTCGTGTGGATACCAAATATGTGTAGGTTTTTTTGTGTGTGTAATTTATGCACAATTATTTTTTATTAAATATTTATTTTATTATTTATATTTTTATTCTTTTTTTTTACTTTTTCTTTTTTTTTTTTTTTTTTTTTTTTAAATCCCATGAAGGGAGAACTGTTTTACATTATTTTTTTTTTTTTTTTTTTTTTACACTTAGCAATGTATTAGCATATTCATATATGCTAATACATTATAATCTGTGTCAGTCTGACACAGGCAGTGATTAGGACAGCACAAAGTGCGTCCTAGTCACTGGCTTCATACTCAGACAGCTCTGGGGCCACTCTAGGTCCCCAGGGCTGACTGTGCAGCCGTTCCCCGGGCTCTGTCAGGTCACCGGGTATTCCAATCACCCGACAGAGCAGGGGAACCCTTTGATTGCGCTGCGGTAACGCACCACCGCAATCAAAGGGTTAAAGCACCGGGTTGCGGAGGTTTCCTCCGCTCCCGGTGCTCGTAGGAGATGCTCTGAGATCAGGGCTGTGTGGTACAGCCCCGATCCCAGCGCAGCTGCGGCGTCGGGCGCCTCAAACCCGAAGTCTACAGCGACGCCAAAAGACGTCGCTGTAGACGAACGACCCGCACCAGCCGACGTCAAAAGTCAGTGGGCAGTCGTTAAGGGGTTAATTAAATTTATACATTACTGAACTGCATAGGGTGTGCACATAGCAAAGGGCTCTATGGTGTCAATGGTGAGCTGCGGTAAAATTATTGATCATTTAATGTTAACGCCTTCCCTCCACAGTCTTTTTTTTTTTTTTTTTGCAGGACACACAGTTTATTAATGGTGCCATTTACCATCTAAAGTCCTAGGAAACCCCAAAATAATTGTGGAATGTGACAAAAAAAAAAAAAAAAAAAAAACCATTAAATTGTGCTCTCTCTGCAGGGTTTCGTTCTTACGTTGTTCACTGTTCGGTATAGATAACATATTACAGGTAGTCCCTGACTTACAACGTTTCGACTTACATCTGTCCCCTAGTTACAAATGGAAACTTATGGGGCATGCTGGCACTTGTAGTTCTATGTTCCACAGCAGATAGTAGCAGTGGAATGACAAATTCCAGCATGCCACAGCAGCACATAAGGTGAAAATGAGGTAAAATCTTCTTAACAGGGGCTCAGGCAGCAAAACAAATGTAAAAACCCTTCCCTGCACCACCCAAAACTAAAAAACAAAAACCCTTTTGTGCTGGAGTTACATTAAATAAATGTACTTGTTACGACATACAAATTCAACTTAAGAACAAACCTAGTTTTAGAACTTTAAAAAAAAAAAACCTTCTGTATTCTTTACATTTATTTTTTTTCACCTATGGATCGGAGTAAGGGTTTGTTTTTTCGGGCTGAAGTGTAGTTTTTATTGCTTCCATTTTGGGATAAAATGTCTTTTTATTCCAATTTTCTGAGGATGTGAAATGACCCAAAAGAATTTTAGGAGAAAAATTGTAGAATTTTTCTTCTACGATATTCATCGCATAGGATAAATGATGTTATGTTTTTTTGTTTTGTTTTTTAATTCAAAAGAGCTTTATTCAACCAAATATAAAAACAGAAGATACAATACTCAATAATAGAAAGTACGATATGATGAAATGCGATAGCATAAATGAGCTATGTGACATAAAAATCAGAGGCTACCATAGGAGACATGAAAGGGAGCGCAACAAAGGCATTTATCGTCAGGTCATTCGAAATCAGCATGACTTGTATTACAAAAATCATGACCGAAAATATAGGTTTACTTAGAAACCCGACGATTAGCATGCTCAGAGGTAAAAAGCGAAGGAGCGAGGCATGTAAGGAGTGAGGGTCAGAAAGGGTCACCAGACATCTTTCCAACTCAGAGAGTGGGGGGGGGGGGGGGGAAAATTAGTCCATTGGACAATCATACAGAGGCACTTCGCGCCATCACAACAAAAAATGGAAGCGGCCAGGGCCATGCTGCACGTCAACCCCTCCTTGTCTTCCCAAAGTCATGAGACGCCTCCAGGGAAGCACTACGTCGAGACAGATCGTCAGGCAAATTAGAAGGGTAAGCTCAACAAGGAAAGGGAATGAGGGGAGGGGATAACCAGCCAGGACTCACCACCCGTCGCCACCCACCCAGACCTCAGGTCTGCGGAGCGATCCAAAACTCCGAACTAATACCGCAAGCTATTAGAACATGGCATAATGCTGAGAGGCACAGAATTGAAACCAATCACCCCATATCCTTTGAAAGGTCAAGTCGTCTCCAGACGAACAGCTGCGAATCTCTTCCCATCTACAGATTTGGTGAACCTCGTCAAACCAGGCCGTAATAGTGGGACAAGTAGTGGATCACCATAATCGGGGAATGACAGCCTTGGCAGCAATCAGCAAAGTAATGATTAATCTATTCTTGAGAGAGCGGGGATGGCCCTGAATGAGCATGAACAATAAAGTAACTGGATCATTATCCAACCTTTCACCGGAAATCAGGTGCATGACCTGAATTACTTTAGCCCAAAAAGGCTGCAGGGAGGGACATTGCCACCAGGTGTGTAGCATGGTTCCCGCTGCTCCATGACACCGCCAGCATAAGTTAGTGACCGACGGAAACAGGGTGTGGAGCAGCACAGGGACCCTATACCATCGGGACATGATCTTGTAATTCAATTCTTGGGATCTAATGGAGACAGAAGTTCTACGGGCCAGGTCGAACACCTGGCTCCATTCTTCTTCATTGAGTTCCCTAGCGAGTTCCCTCTCCCATGTCTTTTGGAAGGATAATTTGGAGGAGGCGGTCACCTGCATCAATAAGCCATAGATCCAAGAAAGTAGGGGAGTGCAGGTGAAGACACCAACTTTCAAACATGGAGAGGGGCCTGGTAAGGGTCAAGGGGACTTCAGCCTCTGCGCATATGCTACGCAGCTGATAATAATGGAGTCTCGAGAATCTCGAGCTTTGAATCTTGTTCGATAAGACCGAATATCCCTTGACCGTTCCAGCATCATATACATCTCTCATGAATGATGTTATGTTTTAATAGATCTCATTTTTACAAACGTCACAAAGCCAATTATGTGTAACTTTTACATTTTCTTATTCTATATTTGCAAAATGGCAAAAAGGAGGGTGTTTTGAACTTTTTTTTTTTTTTTAAAGTACTTGTAGTCTCCCGTGGGTTATGGACCACTAGGGAACAATTGCTTGTACACTGTTATTCATTATATAAGCAAGATGTAATAGGAGTACTAACATGGCAGCTAAGGAAGCCTTCATTAAAGGGGTTGTCTCACTACAAGAATTGCTGCTTTTTATGTTAAAGAGCTTGCAAGAACAAGTCACTTTGCAATATGTGTCCATTAACAGTGTCCTACCTATTCCTAGATATCCCCTCTTGTATGGCTTGCATCAGCTCCTCAGTTCACTATAGCCACAGACCTGTTCAATCTCTCCTGATAGGCTGTCAGCATTGGTTGCTATAGCTACAGACCTGGCTTCTACTGCAGCCTAGTGGAAGCCAGTAAACACGCCCCTGAATTCAAAGTGAAACCAAGAGAACAGGACTGAGGCGAGATGAATCGATGTAGTGAGACAACCCCTTTAAGCTTCTAGCTACCATTGCAGTTTGTCGACACCCGATGATCTCATGTGATCCTCATTCATTTTAAACACTGTGGCACCTAAAAAGTTTGTTAGAGAACATTAGTAAACAAACAGCATCATGATAACCCAGAAACATACCAGACAGCTCAAGGATAAAGTTGCGGCAAAGTGTATTGCAGAGTTAGGTTAAAATAGTCCAAGCTCTTGGAAAAGCACATGTTTTCTTTACACTTCACAAACACTTGCTACTTTGTGTTGCAAAATCACCTAAAATATCAATAAAATACATTTAAGTTTGTGGCTGCGATGTTTAAAAATGAGGAACAGTTCAAGAGGTAGGTAGACTTTTGCAATCCACTGCCACTGTACATCTAAAAAAATGCTGGTCTCAACTGTAGGACCTGCTGCTTTGTCAGGAACAGGGGTCACCTGACATCCAAGGCAGAGAGTGAATGGAAAGTTGGCTTGGCATGTGCATCACACTCTCCATTCACTTCTCCTGAAGTTATGGAAACAGGTATTTTTGGCAGAACCAAACAATATAAAGAATTCCTGTGTTTAGATTTTGCCCTTACACACGGCTGTCCCTTACTGTTCTTCTTATTCCCCTTGAAAACGTCCACCTAATATGTTAAATGCCCATGATAACGCTCACGGTCAGGATTTTTTGCCCTATGCGCCGAATCGGCAGCGAGCACCACTTTGTACTTTATCTGAGCTACGCTTTACCCAACTTTTGGCCCATGAGAGGGCAGAACCCCAGTGTAGACAAACACGATGACACCAAAGACCGACCAGGCCAAGAGACGCCCTTAACTTGCACCACTGGGTGCATCATAGGAATGAGGCAAATTGAAAATTTTCGTTTTTGCTGGCTTTTTCTTTTTGGTGCACAGGATTTAGGAGCTACCGTATATACTCGAGTATAGTATAGGACTCCGGAAGGCCGCAAGCAGAGTATCCGGCACAGGTGGCGTGAGTGTGATCACGCTGCCTGAGCGGTCTGATTACATCACTCCGCCTGTGCCAGAAGACAGAGCGCCGGGAGAGCCTCGTCAGAGCAGTGGGGGAGAGAGGCGAGTACTGGTATTTTTTTTATATTTTTTTTTAAAAACCCTGCCTATGGGAGACATATGCCTGCCCATACATGCCTATGGGGGACATATACCTGCCTATGGGGGACATATACCTGCCTGTGGGGGACACATACCTGCCTGTGGGGGACATATACTGCCTATGGGGGACATATACCTGCCTATACATGCCTATAGGGGACATATACCTGCCTATGGGGGAAATATACCTCCTATACATGCCTATGGGGGACACATACCTACCTATGGAGGACATTAAACTGCATATACCTGCAAATGTAATTTTATTGGTATCCATTTTTATTTTTGAAATTTGCCAGCATTTTCCACCCTAGGCTTATACTCGAGTCAATACGTTTTCCCAGTTTTTTGTGGCAAAAGTAGATTCCTCGGCGTATACTCGAGTACATACAGTATTACCTTTTTCTGATGGGCACTCCAGTACAATTATTTTAGGGGAAGCAGTTTTGGGGAAATTATGGCGGGCCTCTATTTGGCACAGTTATTTTCAGGGATAATAGAACACAGTTGTGGGGAATGCAGCTTTGCACTATGGAGTGAAACCATTTAACACAATTTGGCACCATTCACATCACATTTTTTGGACTCTGTTGGTGGTATCCAATGGGAAAAAAAAACACAAAAAAAAAAAAACTTGCTTCCTAAGCTGTCCGGGGGCATTCTTAAGCATTTTTAGCCCCCACATCTTACCAAGTTGTACAGGTCTGATTTAGGATATGTTATTACGCCGTCTGTTAAATACATTTTTGGATACGTTTTACGCACCAAAAAATGGACCCCAAAACATATTTAACAATGTTCAAGTGCAATTGTAAAATACGCATAGTCGTTCAGATGATACGTATCTTACATAAGTTTTTGCATTGCGTAAAACGGATGCGTTCAAAGAATCTCCCCGTCAATTCTTGATTGCTTTTATGCCTTGGAAAGCCCATAGAAACAATAGGGATATTTTTTGCAGTCCAGAAAACTTATCCAAATACATAACACACTTCGTGGTACGTTTTTGGATGTGTTTAACACAATACATGTTCCAAAAATGTATCCAAGACGCTGTGTGCACTTACCCTTACATAATAAATGAAAGTTTTTCTGGTTCACCAGGAGCCATTCCCCCTCCCCCCTGACCTGCTCTGCAAAATTTTTGCCAATGCCAAGTAAAGCATCTAACTATCCAAATCTATGAAGTCATTAACCAGAAGTATTTGATTTTGAAGCATTTATTAGCATTATCAGCGATTGTGCGGTATAAAATCAACATCAAATAAAAGTGTCAGTGAGCGGAGGCCAGGCCGCCTGCTTACCGCTGCAGACGGACGAGACATTGTACAGGAGCGGGTACAGCTGGAGGCACCGGATCATTTGCAGGCTGCCCCTACACTCCGGACATCCCCGATTCACATCCAGAGCCGCACGGAAGACTTGCAGAGCAGCAGACAGGTTCTTGAGCGACAGGTACGCGGTCCCCAGGCTTAGCAGTGTCAGGGGCTGAGCATAAAACAGGACCCGTTAGTCACATGTACAGAGCGGATCTATAATCTGCATCGTCACAATAAAACTTTCATGATGTATTCACCGAGCTGCACAATTCTTTTTACAAACTTTCTAGGGTAAAAAAACGACAACTTCACTGCTGCCGATAGGAAAGCACCAACAAGGTGGTTAGTGCCCGACCGGCAGACATTGCTTTATTTTGTATTTTCAGGCTGTAGTGCTCTGAATCATTTTTGAGTACGAGTGATTTTTTTTAAAACCTTAACCCCTTATGGTCATATTAATATGGCTCTTCATTTTTTTTTTCTCCCAGCCTTCCAAGAGCCATAATTTTTTCATCTACAGTGGGGGGTGGGGGGAATAAGTATTTGATACACTGGTGTTTTTGCAAGTTTTCCCATCTCCAAAGAATGGAGAGGTCTGGAATTTTTATCATAGGTTCACTTCACCTGCGAGAGACAGAATCTAAAAATATCCAGAAAATCACATGAATTTGCATTTTATTGCAAGAAATAAGTACTTGACCAAACAGCAGACATTCTGCTTTTATAGACCTGTTGGGGTGCTTTCACACAGTGCGTTTTTGGTGTGTTTGACATTTTTTATTGCTGTGTATTTCTGCAAAAAAGCACCAAAAAAAGCATCGAAAATGCAGCAAGAGTCACGCAGCCACGTTTTTGGTGCAGAAACGTACAGCATTAGTACATGTCCTATACTGCTCTTACATGTATTCGTGCAGTACATGCAGTGATTGGTGGTCTATAGCGTCTCTACAGTACAGTGCGGTACTACATGTCCTGTACTGCTCTTACATGTATTAGTGAGGTGCATGCAGTGATAGGTGGTCTATAGCGCCTCTCTACAGTACAGTGCGGTACTACATGTCCTGTACTGCTTTCACATGTATTAGTGAGGTGCATGCAGTGATTGTCGGTCTATAGCGCCTCCCTACAGTACAGTACTACATTTCCTGTACGTCTCTTACCTGTATTAGTGAGGTGCATGCAGTGATTGGTAATCTATAGCGCCCCTTTACAGTACAGTGCGGTACTACATGTCCTGTACTGCTCTTACATGTATTAGTGAGGTGCATGCAGTGATTGGTGGTCTATAGCGTCTCTACAGTAAAGAGCGGTACTACATGTCCTGTACTGCTCTTACATGTATTAGTGAGGTGCATGCAGTGATTTGGTGGTCTATAGCGCCTCTCTACAGTACAGTGCGGTACTACATGTCCTGTACTGCTTTACATGTTATTAGTGAGGTGCATGCAGTGATTGTCGGTCTATAGCACCTCTCTACAGTACATGCGTACTACATGTCCTGTACGCTCTTACATGTATTAGTGAGGTGCATGCAGTGATTGGCTGTATATAGCGTCTCTACAGTACAGTGCGGTACTACATGTCCTGTACTGCTCTTACATGTATTAGGGAAGTGTATGCAGTGATTGGTGTTCTATAGCACCTCTCTACAGTACAGTGCAGTAGTACCAATGTCCTGTACTGCTCTTACATGTATTAGTGAGGTATGCAGTGATTGGCGTCTATAGCACTTTTTACAGTACAGTGCGTGTACATCTCCTGTACTGCTCCTACATGTATTAGTGAGGTCATGCAGTGATTGGCCGTCTATGCCTTCTCTACAGTACAGTGCGGTGCTAATTCCTGTACTGCTCTACATGTATTAATGAGGTACATGCAGTGATTGGCGGGTCTATATCGCCTCTCTATAGTACAGTGCGGTACTACATGTCCTGTACTGCTCTTACATGTATTAGTGAGGTGCATGAAAGTGATTGGCGGGTTAGTAGCCCACTGCTATAGTCCCCCCAGTGCGTACTACATGTCCTGTGCTGCTCTTACATGTATTAGTGAGGTGCATGCAGTGATTGGTGGTCTATAGCTCCTCTCTACAGTACAGTACTACATGTCCTGTCCTGCTCTTACATGTATTAGTGAGGTGCATGCAGTGATTGGTGGTCTATAGCGCCTCTCTACAGTACAGTGCGGTACTACATGTCCTGTACTGTTCTTACATGTATTAGTGAGGTGCAGCATGTGATTGGTGGTCTATAGCGCCTCCCCTACAGTACAGTGCAGTACTACATGTCCTGTACTGCTCTTACATGTATTAGTGAGGTGCAGGCAGTGATTGGTGGTCTATAGCGCCTCCCTACAGTACAGAGCGGTACTACATGTCCTGTACTACTCTTACATGTATTAGTGAGGTGCATGCAGTGATTGGTGGTCTATAGCTCCTCTCTACAGTACAGTGCGGTACTACATGTCCTGTACTGCTCTTACATGTATTAGTGAGGTGCATGCAGTGATTGGTGGTCTATAGCTCCTCTCTACAGTACAGTGCGGTACTACATGTCCTGTACTGCTCTTATATTCATTAGTGAGGTGCATGCAGTGATTGGTGGTCTATAGCACCTCTCCACAGTACAGTGCAGTACTACATGTCCTGTACTGCTCTTACATGTATTAGTGAGGTGCATGCAGTGATTGGTGGTCTATAGCGCCTCTCTACAGTACAGTGCGGTACTACATGTCCTGTACTGCTCTTACATGTATTAGTGAGGTGCATGCAGTGATTGGCAGTCTATAGCACCTCTCTACAGTACAGTGCGGTACTACATGTCCTGTACTGCTCTTACATGTATTAGTGAGGTGCATGCAGTGATTGGCGGTCTATAGCACCTCTCTACAGTACAGTGCGGTACTACATGTCCTGTACTGCTCTTACATGTATTAGTGAGGTGCATGCAGTGATTGGCGGTCTATAGCACCTCTCTACAGTACAGTGCGGTACTACATGTCCTGTACTGCTCTTACATGTATTAGTGAGGTGCATGCAGTGATTGGCGGTCTATAGCGCTTCTCTACAATACTGTAGAGGTACAGTTGATCAATTGTAAAGGTGTTGTCTTCGGCTCATGATGTGAACACCAGGATGAAGAGGACTGTTTAAATCTCAATTCAAAATGATCCCCTAAATTTATAGAGCGATTCCTGAAAAAGTCCAGAAACATTGAACAGTTTGGCATCTAAAGGGACGAGATTTAGCGCATTTCAAACAATTTAAGAAATTTTTTGGTCATCCAGAAATTTCAACCAGAAGCCAAATATCCCTTTCGGGGAGTAGCGTATATATAGATATAGGCACATAAACACATATAGATGCATATATTCATAAACATATATATATATATGGCACTCACCTCCGAGTGAGCCAACATCCGCGCTTGCAGCAATAATTTACTGGCATCCAAATGAAGCCCAAAGTGCATTAGTAAATTCGCTAGATTCACCAGGGGAATATGTTGGCGCTGAGCTGGAGCCACGTTGAGTGCTCTTCGAAGGCAGGCGATGGCCTGTGTACAGTTTCCTATGGCCCGCCAGTACAGGGCTGCTTCATTGAGGACGGTCCACACAGGCTCGGCTTGCTGGAAGACAAGCAACATCTTACACTACACTCCTCAGGCAACGGTGCACGGAGGAAACACTTGATATTAAGTTTGGATTCTCTTGTCATTAAGCAAACAGTGTCCTGCAGCATCCTTATCACTGCACATATGATCAGCGGTGGAATGGTAACGCCCCTTTGACAGATTCAGCCATACATTTCTAGGAGGAATAACAGAGGAACAGCACAACACAGTGAGAGAAGAGAAGAGGCTCCAGGATTATCTGTTTTTTATAAATCATTGGGTTCCCTGTGAAATAATCCTGGAGCCTCTTCTCTTCTATCTCTGTGCTGTTCCTCTGTTATTCCTCCTAGAAATGTATCACTGTATCAAAGGTGTGGCACGTATTTGGATACATTTTTAACCCTCCAAAAACGCACGCCATTGTTTCCTATGGTGATTTAAACGGAATCAAGAATGGACGTGTTACTTTTTTGTATGGGTCCGAAAAATGCAATACAAATGACGTATGTATAGTACGTATCGTGTGAATGACGGTGCATATTTTACATTGAAATCAATGAGATCTGACTGGAACGCTGTTAAATACATATTTTGGTACATATTTCGATACATAACACGGACCAAAATACGTATTTCAAATATGCTGTGTGAACATACCCCAACTTAACGCCCAGCTGCCAGATTCAGTCATACATTTCTAGGAGGAATAACAGAGGAACAGCACAACACAGAGATAGAAGAGAAGAGGCTCCAGGATTGTTATTTCACAGGGGACACAAGGATTTAAAGGGGTTGTCTCACTACAAGGATCGCTTCCTTTTCTGTTAAAGATCTTACAAAAACAAGTCACTTTGCAATATATGTCCATTAACAGTGTCCTACTTATTCCTAGATATCCCCTCTTGTATGGGCTGCATCAATTCCTCAGGTTGCTATAGCTACAGACCTGTTCGATCTCTCCTGATAGGCTGCCAGCGCTGGTTGCTATAGCTACAGACCTGTTTGATCTCTCATGATAGGCTGCCAGCACTGATTGCTATAGCTACTGACTGGTTTGATCTCTTCGTATAGGCTGCCAGCACTGGTTGCTATAGCTACAGACCTGTTTGATCTCTCATGATAGGCTGCCAGCACTGATTGCTATAGCTACTGACTGGTTTGATCTCTTCGTATAGGCTGCCAGCACTGGTTGCTATAGCTACAGACCTGTTTGATCTCTCCTGATAGGCTGTCAGCGCTGGTCACTATAGCTACAGACCTGGCTTCTACTGCAGCCTAGTGGAAGCCAGTAAACACATCCCTGAATTCAAAGTGAAACCACAGCACTGCAGAATATGTTGTTGCTCAAAAACAGGAACTATACCCCAGCACAGTGCCATCTATGCTTGTGTGGTTGCGTCTGGTACTGCAGCTTTGTTTTGTCAATTAAATAGCACTGAGCTGGAATACCCGGCATGGCCACAATTTGGATGTTGTCATGCAAGGTGCTGTAGTGGCAGCACCCGGCTCTGTTGACAGGTTGGGCTCAGAGGGATCAGGAGACTCTCACTATTGCTTTTTTGTAATTCTTCCCAATTCAATGTGAAACATGACAATACGGTTATACGCACCTGAGAGAAGGAGAGATATAAAGCAAGCTTCAGTTCATCTCCTGAAATGCTGAGGTGATTGATGAGAGACTGCAGGGCCTGGAAAGAACACAGGAGATTGAGGCGCTGGATCCAGGCTCTCATAGACAGCAATGAGACATAGAAACCTGTGCATATACCTGCTGTGCATGCCTATCCGGCTTCAGCTGCTGCAGGTCCAGGCGCCCTTCCACCTCCATCAGGAGTCTCTGGAGAGTCTCATTCTTGCGCACCTCAGGGATGGAGGTGCAGTCTGGTGTGTGCAGGTCATTTTCTGTATCTAGCTGCTTCAATATGGCCGGGCTGACACTAGAAGAAGGGAGACAAATAGTTCATGACTGGACATAGCTGGGATATGCACCACACCGGTGATATCGGAGACATGTTCCAAACTCATGAGGGATTCTTACTTAAGCTGCTCTTTAAAAAAAAAAAAAAATAAAATAGCATTTTTGTCCCAGGATGTGTCTGGGGCTGCAGCTCCACTTTTGAAGTGGATGAGGCTGAGCTGCACTACCAGAACAATCCTAACACCGAGGCGGTGCCAATCTTTGAAAGGAAGCAGTCAAGTTTATCTTATTCCAGACAACTCCTTAAAGGGGTTTTGCCACGAAGTAAAATTGAGTGGAGAAGCTTTGGCAAATAAATAACATTTTCACCCATTCTTAATTATTAAAAATTCTGAGGACGTTTTTTGTTTTAGCTGCTCTCCGTTATTGTTCCATTGTTTGCTGCTCATTCTCCAGGGGATACGGAACAAGGGCTGTGGCTCCTCTGTCTGGCCGCACTGCCAGTCATTCACCTCTCCTCTCCGGCAGCTATGAGTGTTCAATTCCCAGGTGCTTCATTTTCTACTAGCGTCCTTGTGCTCCTTAGCAAATTAGTCAAACAATGCTAATTATAAATAAAAACAAAACCTCAATGAGGTCTGTGCATTGATAAGGGGAAAAAAAAAAGCACGGTTTGGTTTTCCCCAGGGGTTTTAAATAGGACCCCTTTTGCCTGGAGGCAAAAAAATTTTTCCTTCAGCTACCCCCACTGGTTTACAAAAAAAGACCTTTTTTTGATACAAAGAGGAAAGCCCGGTGATGGGCCTCCTGCTGGGTCACTGATCTGCAAATTTAAAAAAAATACCACGCCCCCCCTTTACACACAGGTGAAGACTGGACAAGGGGTATGAAAAGAGATCGTGGCAAAACCCCTTTAAATTACATTTTTGAAGGGTGAGAAGAAAAAAAAAGGCCGTCACTGTACTCACACTTTTCTTTGTGTTTCATTAACCCATGCATAATAAATGACAATACCTTTCATCTCTAGGTCATTACCAAACCTATAACTATCATATATAATTCCAAATACATGATGAAATATTCTCTCTCTACACACACACATATATGTTAACACCCCGGGAGAAGAGAAAGAGGGAAAAAGAGAAGAAAAAGAAAGGGAGGAGAAAAAAAGAGAGAGAAAGAGAGAAAGAGAAAAAAGAGAAAAAAAAGGGGAAAGAGAGAAAAAGAGAGAGAAAGAGAGAGAAAAAAGAGGGGGGAAAGAAGAAAAAGAAAAAAAGAAGAAAAAGGGGGGAAAAGGAAAGGAAAAGAAAAGGGGGGAAAAAAGAGAGGGGGGGGGAAAAAAGAGAAAAAAAGAGAGAGAAAGAGAGAAAAAAGAGGGGAAAGAAAAAAGAGAGAGAAAGAGAGAAAAAGGGGAGAAAGAAAGAAAAAAAGGGAAAAGAGAGAGAAAGGAGGAAAGGAGGAAAGAGAGAGAAAGAAAAAAGGGGAAAAGAGAGAAAGAGAGAGAAAGGGAGAAAGAGGGAAAGAGAGAAAAGAGGAAAAGAGAGAAAAGGGAAAGAGAGGGAAAAAAGAGGAAAAAAAGGAGAAAGGGAGGAAAGAATGAAAAAGAGAGAGAAAGAGAAAAAAAAAAAAAGAAAAAAAAAGGGGAAGGGAAAAGGACAACCTGGAGATCTGCACTTTTATACAATGTAAATATCATGCCCCGGCTTTAAAAACAGTTAAATTTTGGTCCCCAAAATAATTCAAAAACCTCAGTGTCTAAATCCTCGCAACAAAAGTGGTGCCCCCTAAGTGACAAAAAAAAGTGAGGACACCCCTAAATAACAAAAAAGTAGTACACCCCTAAATGAAAATGGACAAATTGTTCCCAAAGTGTCAATATTTTGTGTGGCCTCCAGTATTTTCCAGCACGGCCTTAAATGGGTTATCCGGGAGTTTAATGATTTCATAGAACAAATAGACAGTTTTATATTGAAAGTAAAAGATTTTCCCATTATGTTATTCTTTTTTTTCTTTTGCCCCCTTATTCATCATTTTAAGATCGTGAAATTTCCCTGTTGTGGGGTGTCAGTAGTTCTTCTGCAGTTTTTCCTACAAGTCCAAGAATCCTTGCAGTTACATCTAGGACTTCTCTGAACCCCCCCTAATCCCCTAGACGTTCTTTCTCAGACATGAAACCTATACCCCTAAATCTTGCTCCAGTTCACCCCCGGGTTTGCCTGTGCAGGTGTGTGTAGTCAATCCCCAACAGTTTGTAACTGGAAAAAGAGACATTTTTTTTCCCCCCTATCCATTAATATATGTAATACATGTACAATATATAGGACTTGGTTTTTATTTCTATGTAATGCTGTACTTTTACACAGAGGTACAAGCTTAAACCCTTTATTGTAACTCTGATTGCTGTGAAGAATGTGGCATCACCCAGCTTTCCTGTACACTGGATAGCCTATCTAGCACACAAGAAAGGTGGGCGTTGTCACATCCCCACAGCAATCCGTTTTTGATCATGCGAAAGCTGTGTGCCTGCCGTAGGGGATGTGGCATCGTCCCTGCACCCAGTGATGTCACGGCAGTGTCTCATGATGCTTTACCTTGGCACCACTACTATATAGAGAGGAGGCGGTTGACTTTTTTCTGACTGCTTCTGGATAATCTCAGAGGTCCTAATGCACATTCAACCTAAGCCTGGCATCAAAGCGCACCCACTGAGTGATGACAAAACGTCCATAGACTCAAAAGCAAAGCCATGTGATCACTGGACTTCACATGGTATGCAGGACGTAGGAAGAAGGGGAGTAAAGGGCTCTCTGCCTGGTTTTGCAGAGCAAAACAAGTAAATAATTTGACTATAATGACTATCAATTACAAACTTCAATATAATTAAAAGGTCTATAACAAATAAAAAAATAGTCCCAGAGAAACCCTTTTTCTCACTTTTCCCCATAGGGGATTTGTATCAGTGTTCCTCAGATCACCGATACCATAGAGATCAGTACACAGCATTGCTGCTGTATACTAGTCTCCATGACAACTGTGACTCACCATGCCCGGCAGTGCCCACAATGCATTGCAGGCATGGTGACATCACAGACAGCCTGAAAGTGTTTCTCCTGGACTGTCAGATACCGACACAGCTGCAGTGCTGGCGCCGCTGCTGCGACGATTGCAGACAGAAGGAGCTCACTCCTTTTGTCTATACCTTAGCTGTGGCGATTGTGATAGATCGTAAAAGCTAAGGGTTAATCACCTGTGGTCGGCGGCTCACTCCTTCTGTCTTTCCCTTAGCTCTGGTGATGGTAATACATCGCAGCAAAGGGGTTAATCACCCGCCGCGGGAACGCACTCCAGCCGAGGGTGATGTGGCATTAGGCCAGTAGTAATATACCATTGGTCTAATGTTGCAATCATGCGGGGCTCGCTTGTGAGCCCGCATTATCTGCAGGATGTGCCCATATGTCCATTTGCGGCGACACACTTCCCGCTAGGACGTATGCGTTCGTCCAATGTCAGGAAGGGGTTAAACCGCAGCAGCTCAGTGTCCGGGTGCTGGCATCTTCTTATAGCCTCGGCCATCTTTATGTAGAGCAACAATTCTTTTTTTCAGATCCTCAGACAGTTCTTTGCCATGAGGAGCCATGTTAAACTCCAGTGACCAATATGCAAGAGTGTGAGAGCAACAACACCAACTTTAACACACCTCTTCCCCATTCACACCTGAGACCTTATCCACCTAAGCAGCCGTCACTAAGGCAAAGTACAACTATCTATTATATAGCTCTCTATTGACTTCAATGGGTGCTGAGTGATACTACAGGTCAGCTGTAATGTCGGAGACCACGTGTGCACTAAATAAGTTACTTACTGTTTGTCCAATTAGCACTTTTACAGTATTCTGAAGAACCAGATTGGACGGTACCTGCAAAAAGGGTCTTGCTGAGAAAAACCCAGAAATCTATGGCTGTCAGTGGGACACAGAGCAGCATGCAGAGGGGGGCTCCTCCTGGATAAAAGCCGATGTCTCATAGGAAGAATCAAATAATGTGACAACACTCAGACTCACCTCACCCCAGGCTGTCCAGGAGGTAGGTAGTATTTTGGAAGCTCTTTAGGTGGAGGCACCGTTGGAAACATTTTGGCACAATCCGCCTTCTTGGGCCATAGCTCATCTGTTTCTTGCTAAAAAAAAATAAAAAAAAATAAAAAAATGTAAAAGCTGTTTAATCACTTCCTGACCAGGCTCATTTTCTTTAGTAGACACAGGTTTGCAGACTGTAATGCTTTCTTATGCCACGTTATTTTACAATTCTATTTGCTGTAATTTTTTAGGCTTTATTTTTGTGTAGTTTTTACCTCACTTTTTTTTTTAAATTTATTTTAATAATCAGAAGAAAATGGTTAAAACATATGTATTTGTTTCAAACAGAAAAAGTGGCACTAAAAGTGCCACACAATCGTAAATTACGGCTCCAGAGTATTGCCGTTAGCTCTATTTTCTCATACAGGGTATGTTCACACAAAGTATTTGTGTGGGTGTATTTTGGCATGTTATGGCGCTGCAATATGCCCAAGTACACTCTGCAAATACGGTAAAATCGCAGCACTCAATCAGCGCCCGGAGAAAGAAGCGGCAGGTCACCTCTTTCCGGGGCTCGTGCACCGGGGGAAAGGTGGGTTAAATGGGGGCAGGGCTGGAGCGCCTTAGAAGTATGCGCTGACCAGTGCGTACTTCTAAAACAGCAGCCGTATATTAGCGTGCTCAGTGCGTGTGGATCCAGCCTTATTCCTGTACAACACTCTGTATGCCTAAAAAAATTGCGCAGACAACCTGAGATTTAATTATCTTAGAAATTTCTGTATTTGGATACTAACAAAAGCAGTGTAGCAAGCAGACGTCATGAAATCAATTAGAACATCAGTTCTTCTGTGGATTGTACAAACCGGGGCTTCTCCTCTCAGCTTCTTCCGGGACATTATTATAGTTATCGTTTTAGGATTGTCAGAGGCAGCACAAAAAGTTGTGGTTTTGGCTGTCAGTGTTTCTTATCTGGGGTTTTCTTTTTATTTTCTATGTTGACTGTGTGCGCTTTTTTATTTTTATTCTACTTTGTACCTTGCGCCTACCATTAGGTCAGACAAAGACTTCAGAAAGGCATTTTTACATACGTTTTTTTTTTTTTGCCCCTGTAACTGGGGATATATTGGCACCAGGTACAGGGAGAATGCAGCCCCCAGCACTGAAAGGAGAGCAGATCTGGTTCTAGTAATCCAGTAAGTGTCCGAAGCTGGGATATACAACAATTGGGAAGGGCTCTCCCTTCCCACAGCTGCACAAATAGGGCTTGTTCACACAGCGTTTTTGGATCCGTGTTGGATCCAAAAATCACATCCAAAAAACGCATTGGCGATCAGACCCTAAACATATCCAACATGCAGCTGCCTGTTTGGCTGCGTGTTGGATGCAGCAGGATCGCACCCTATAGTTATTATAGAGGCAGCTGTGTGTTTGGATGTGTTGGATGCAGCAGGATCGCTCCCTATAGTTTATTATAGAGGCAGCTGTGTGTTTGGATGTGTTGGATGCAGCAGGATCGCACCCTATAGTTTATTATAGAGGCAGCTGTGTGTTTGGATGTGTTGGATGCAGCAGGATCGCTCCCTATAGTTATTATAGAGGCAGCTGTGTGTTTGGATGTGTGTTGGATGCAGCAGGATCGCACCCTATAGTTTATTATAGGGCTCCTGCTGCGTCTTTCGGACCAAGAACTGACATGACAATTCATGGAACAGATCCAAAAGACGCCACGAGACGCATCGGAGATCACTCGTCTGAATACGTGTCTCATATTAAATGCAATGTAAATCACACTGCTATTTATTAGATACGTGTTTGGGGACCGACAGATGGATCCACACACGCATCTAAAAGCGTATGCTCAATTGGACTCAACATGCTGTGTGAACATACCCTAAGGGTATGTTCACACGGATTATTTGGACGCCCAAAACAACATCAAAACCTGAAACGTGCTCTTCAGAAGAGGTTTTAGACGCGTTTTTGATGAGGTTTTGGACAAGGTTTTCACCCATACAAATTAGTAGCCAGGGCAAAAAAAACGGATCAAAAAAGCGCTGAGAAACACATCGAGGTTTTGGATAAGGTTTTAAAGCTTTCCATCGATTCCTACAACTACAGTGCTGTTTTACATAGGAATCAATGAAAATTAACTATGGGGATTTTGGAGGCTTTTTGATGCTGTTTTGGGAACGAAAATGCTCCAAAAACGGTGTCAAAATCAGCCGTGTGAAGATAACCTTAGTTGTAAAGTGGTTGGGCAGAGGTAAATGACCTCTGTCCGGACGTATAAAGTCAATGAAAACAAGTTAAACAATGAACGAACCCAAGGGGGAGGGTGGGGGTCTGTTCCAGAATAACTGCGCTCCAACTATTAAGAAATAGTAAAAGGTGAACTATAACCAACATAACCATCATCAGTGTATGGGCTATTGCTTTTCTTCAATGCACTAACAGCCTCCCTCCAAAAATTAGTACTACCATAATGCAACTTACATAAAACGAGGCCGCATCCAAACCCCAAACTTTTATTGCAGAACGCGACACCGGAGGGCGCTGTAGCAAAACACTCTGATTTGCCTGGAGGTCTAAATTGACAGATGTCATCCTTGCCGAGGAAGTGTCATCACCAAACTAAGGAAAGAAAAAAATGTAAATACCCATTGTCTAACTCAGGTGTTTATATTGAACACATTTGATTAATTTTTTAAAAATGTTTCCATATCACTTTCAATATTTGTAAAAATATCCTGAAATCCTGCAGTTCTCACTTTGGCCACTAGGCCTAATAGTATGCCTCTTCCTGTTCTGTAGAGAAAACTTCTCAGTAGTCTTCTCATTATCAGCACAAGCAGAATTATACCGAAAGGTGACACCAATGTGTAAAGATAACACAGGATCCGCTATTCATCATAGACTAATGCTTCCTGTTCTGTAGAGATCACTTCTCCTCAGTAACAGCACAGGCAGGATTACACTGAAACGTGAAACCAATGTGTGTAGATAACACAGGATCCACAATAGGAGATGTCACAGCTCTCCCTCTCCCTGCACACTGACATCTTCCCAGGTCACAGAGCCTAGAAAACTCTCCTATAGAAGACAATAGGTCTGCTCCTGTCCACTGGCTCCTATGTGCTGTAAAGCATCTCTCTAAATGCTGCTAAAATCAGCTAAGGCAAGATGGCCGCCCCGATAATTATATACAGACAACATAAAATAAAAGAAAAATCTCGTCAAAACATATAAACAGCTAAGAAGAAAAGATGCATCAGTATATCATTTAATTTAGTAAAAAAAAATATTGTTGATCAATTCCCTTTAATGCCTAATTCCTGTACAGAGTAACTAATCGCAAAGTAGCCTTACTAATAAAACATATGCATTAACTTTATAGAAAAAACCTGTAACAAGCTACAACATTTATTGCCTGTCTCTATCTTTTTCTAGTAGGTGATTTCCGGCCATTGTTCCTCAGCAACCCGACTCACCAACACTTGCTCTACGTTTTCAAAGATGTCCCCCCGGTGGTAACGTACTGGCAAATCCCAAGGGCAGTGCAGACTGTGCTTACGGCCGCTGATTTGGCAAATCTGATGGTTCCCTAAGAGAAGGAAATAAGATATATGTTTTATAGTGAATACCTTATATACTTAATAGTGAAAAACCTATTTTTTTTTATATATGCATTATATATATATATATATATATATATATATATATACACACACACTCATATACACATATATATTTTATTTATTTTTTCCCCCTATGCACATGACTTTTTAATTTGTCTCTCTGACTTCCCATCTGCAAGATCTGATAGCACAGCCATGAGGAGGATCGCTTTCATGGTTCTCTTCCAGGCCCACCAAGGTCAGAGAGTTAAGTGTTTGCAGCAGGACCTGGGAGGTGTAAGTGTCATCAGCAAGACCTAATAAGTGTGAAGAAACCTCCCCTGAGTGAAGAAAAAGATCAACCCATTATCATTTCATCTACTGCTCCTGTCATTGCCCCGACTGTCTAATCTTTATCTAGTCCTGTCCATAGAACAATAGAGCAATCGTTAAATCATTACCTACTATTTGTAATGAGACTATATTGAGATCAGCAGCAGCTGCAATAAATTGAGATTAGCCTGCCCTGCCGCCCCGGAGTTTTATCGCATTAATATCACAACTAGAAAAGGACAATATTTTAGAATTAATTTTTAATTGCATAGGAATGTCAAATAGATGAAAAAAAAAAAAAAAACTGCCAAGAATTGTAAAAAGTATTTGTTATCCAGGAATATTGGTTGTCACAAAAATACTCCTCTATAACGGATGTGTTTCCCTTTAAAAAATTATTTAAAAATGTTGTTTTAGATGAGCAATAATGCATCAGACACCAGCACAGTCTACACTACGTTAGTTTTTTTTTCCTCCCTGGCTTTTAAGAGCCATAACTTTTGAATTTTATTTCTACATACCAATATAAGGGTATATTTTTTTTGTGGGACAAGTTGTACTTTGTAATTTGACCATTTACCTTAACATATAATGTACTGGGAAACCCAAAAAAATAAAATAATAATTCATGTGGTGGAATTTGAAAAAGAAAAACTACACTTTTTTGGGGGGTAGGGTGAGGGGGGGGGGTTCTTTTTTCTTTATAAATGTTACTGTTGAGTGTAAATGACTCGCTATCTTTATTCTGCAGGTTGATATGATTCCAGCAATACCAAATACAAATTATGTTTTACTACTGCTAAATATATATTTTTTGTAAAAAAAAAAAAAATAATTCTACATTGGGATACACATGACTTTTTGATAATTTTTATTCCAATTAGATGAACGGACCCAAAAAACAACCATGTTCAAATATTTTTTTTTTTTTTTTATACAATATTCACTGCACACAATAATGTTACATTTTAACTCCTTAACGACCACCCACCATCTTTTGTTGCTGCAGACAGAGCAGTTTTGCGGCATCCATCACCGTAGTTAACAGGTCCATTCATAGAGAAGTCTCTGTGAAAGCCGGGGAGCGGAGTAAACCTCTGATCCCCGGCGTTGAACCCTTTGATTGCCGCCACCCGTGACTGCAGCATAATCAGGGCATTCCCCTGCTCCATCGGGTCACCAGGAATCCCAGTGCCCGATGGACCATGGGGGAATGTCTGTACAGTCAGCCCTGGGGAACTAGAGTAGCCACAGGACTGTCTGTATAGGAAGCCTGCAGTCAGGGCACACTGTGTGTTGTCCTGACTGCTGCCAGTGTCACATTGACACAGACTGTAAAGTATGAGTACACATGAATATGCTGAGGAGAAAAGCGGTCTTCTGTGAGAACTGTGAATCTGTGGAATAGCCGCCTGAGGAGCTGGTCACAGCAGGAACAGGTGAGGGTTTCAAGAAAGCTTAGACACCTACCTGAAACTAAAGAATATGAATGTGTATGTAGCTATGTAAAATTCTGGATCCTGTCTGGTGGCGGCTCTGGGGTCAGAGATGGGGTCTCCCCTGGAGCAGATTGGTTCTTGCCTTGTGGGTTTCAGGGCATTCACCAGTAGGGAGGCTGGACTTAAAATCTTTGTCTCCCTCCCTTCACCCACATTTTCCCCACCCTTGGTTGAACTTGATGGACACGTGTCTTTTTTCAACCGTACTAACTATGTAACTATATGCTAATACATTACTAAGTGTAAAAAAAAATAATAAATAAATAAAAGTGGACAATAGCTATCCCTTAATGTGATTAAAGAAAAAACGTAAAAAACAAAATATAGAAAAAATAAAATTAAAATAAATAAAATACTGTGACTACATTAATTACTCGAAAAAAAACAACCTACACATATTAGGTATTGACACAACCGTAATAACATGTAGAATTCATCTAACAAGTTATTTAGTGTGAATGGTATAAAAAAAAAAAACACAAATGTAGAAAAACACTTATATTCACAAGGCGAAAAAAATAAAAAAAATTCTGCAGTAATTTATTTGTTACCAACTACACCAATTAGGTGTAACTTTGGAATTTTCTTACTCTATTTTTGCAAAATGGCAAAGAGGAGGGTGTTTTGAACTTTTCTTGTTTTTTAAACATTTGTACTTGTAGTGCACCTTGGGTACTAGACCACTGGGGAACACAATCCTTTTACACTGTTCTGCATTACATAGGCAAAATGTAATAGGAGTACTAACATGGCAGCTAAGGAAGCCTTCATTAAAGGGGTTGACTACAAGGATTGCTGCTTTTTATGTAAAAGATCTTGCAAAAACAAGTCACTTTGCAATATGTGTCCATTAACAGTGTCCTACCTATGCCTAGATATCCCCTCTTGTATGGGCTGCATCAAAACCTCAGGTCACTATAGCTACAGACCTGTTCGATCTCTCCTGATAGGCTGCCAGCACTGGTAGCTATAGCTACAGACCTGTTTGATCTATCCTGATAGGCTGCCAGCACTGGCTGCTATAGCTACAGACCGTTTGGTCTATCCTGATAGGCTGCCAGCATGGTTGCTATAGCTACAGACCTGTTCGATCTCTCCTGATAGGCTGCCAGCACTGGTTGCTATAGCTACAGACCTGTTTGATCTCTCCTGATAGGCTGCCAGCACTGGTTTCTATAGCTACAGACCTGTTTGATCTATCCTGATAGGCTGCCAGCACTGGCTGCTATAGCTACAGACCTGTTTGGTCTATCCTGATAGGCTGCCAGCACTGGTTGCTATAGCTACAGACCTGTTTGATCTATCCTGATAGGCTGCCAGCACTGGCTGCTATAGCTACAGACCTGTTTGGTCTATCCTGATAGGCTGCCAGCACTGGTTGCTATAGCTACAGACCTGTTTGATCTATCCTGATAGGCTGCCAGCACTGGTTGCTATAGCTACAGACCTGGCTTCTACTGCAGCCTAGTGGAAGCCAGTAAACACGCCCCTGAATTCAAAATGAAACCAAGAAAACAGGACTGAGGTGAGATGAATCAATGTAGTGAGACAACCCCTTTAAGCTCTGGCGCCCAAAAATATAACTTCGCCCGCATAAAAAAAGTTCTCATACAACTGCGTCACTGAAAAAACGTAAAAAAAAAAAAAAAGTAAAAAAAAAAAAAGTTATGACTGTTGAAACACAGGGAAGCAAAAACTAAAAAACGTAGCTGCTCATTAAAAGGTCCTTTCAGGTCCGGTGCTTAAGGGGTTAATAAATCGACACACATAGGGTTACCAATGTTGTGTAACTTTTTGGGTTTATTTGTAAAGTGGGAAAAGTGTACAATAGCTCTCCTACCATACTCTGCCTCAGAATAGGCAGGCCTGAGGCCTTCATTAGGTCCCTGTCTACTATAACAACCAATCAGCACCCTGCGATTAAATCCTGGGAGGGGGGAAGAGGGGTCAGCGCAGGGGAACAGAGTACCAAACTTTTTAACCACTTAAAAGCTGAAGTCGCCTTGACCGCAGCATTTAAGTGGTTAAACGGCTGGGATAGGTGTTCTCTCCAATATCAACTGCAAATGGAGGGAGTCAGCCGACAGCTACTCCATTACTGACCTCATGACGTACAGCTACGTCACGTGTCAGTGTCTGTCAGCAACATTACACCTTTAAAACTTTTCACAGCTTCAGATAGTGGACAGGCAGAGATACGCAAACCTACCTTAGGCTACACTCCTGCAACCTGCACAGTCAAGAAATGTGTTTTAATGCCCTGCAGGTGCCCAAAAGCGGTGCCCTCTTGTTTAGTGCCCAGAGCTCCCGACATCAAGTTTTTCCCCTGCACTAGCATCCGAGCCAGCAGATTTATAATTGCAATTGTGCCAAACCCTACCCCCCTCCTTCCCCCCAAAAATGGCCTTTGTGCCGTGCACCACATTTATTGTGTGTTTGAGACAATGCACTAATAAGAGGTAATAAAAGCATAGTTTGAGAAGAGGCTCAGCACACCAAAAACTGTACCACAATTTTGTCGCAAAATCTCAGCTTAAAGCGAGCCAACCAATACGTGGTGTAAACTTAAAGGGGTATTCTCACCACAATGATTAACGTTAAACATGGAGGCAAAGGTAAATTAAGACTATTACCAAATACACTGCTGTTCTGATTTTGCTTCCTTTCAGAGTTAGAGCAGTTATCTCCAGCTGCCTTGGCCTTCCGTGATGACATCACTCCCTGCTGTGTCTTATTAGCAGCACAAAAGCTTGTTGATCTAAGCTACTGACAAATTTTAACCCTTTAAAGCTCTGTAGCCTACTGCACTACTTTTTAAGCACTATTCACAATGTCTAAAATGTCAAGCACCTGACCGGGAAGTGGGAGCCTTAAAGGGGTTTTGTCAGGACGTGCCTTATCTGCTAAGAAGCAAATGTAAACAAGCCACCTAACTGACAGAGAAAGACAGACTGCCAGAGCTGCATAAGGGATCGTGTGAAATGTTCACTCAAATAATCAAACTACAACTAGTGGAATCTGTATACAAAAGACAACACCTTTCTCCACAGCAGCTTGAAAGCTTCTTCAGCCTCTGGAAAGGCTTCATGTTCCCTGTCAGCAGATAAAGCAGGGATCTACTCAGATAAACTACAACTAGTGGATTCTGTATACAAAACACAACATATTTCTACCCGGTGCCTTCCGCTCCCTCTCATAATAAGAATGTTCTCTGCGCAACCCAGCCCACCCCCCTTGCGGTCATATTTTGTGAAAAGCTTTTAATAACTACATCGTGAAACCTCTCTGCAATATCTGTGGATTAAATTGTATTTTTGAATGGTATTCATTCTCGGTCAATCACCATCATCCCCAAACTGCTGTTATGTCATTTTCCAAATTTTTTTGTGTTCTGGATTTTGCCTTGAAGTCCCAGCTTGTTTAAATAATTAGGATTGTTTCTTTTTTAAAGTAAGCCTATCCCCAATTACCCTTTGGGAAAAATTTCCTTGTGCTATCTCTTTATAACCCCACCCTTTCTGTCCCCCTGAAAGGGTGACAAATCAATAACAATAAAATTGGAGCTTTGGGGCTGCAAGACCTTTTGGGTCCCCAGTTTTATGAAGTGACTATAATTTTTGACCGAAGGGGGCAAAGGGGCAGAAACGTATTTTTGTAAGACTGGGTTTTCTAACCAACAGCTTTGTCACCATCTTACTTTGCAATCATCTTGCTGCCCTCTTCCTCCTTTCCTACCCCCAGTCATGCCCCCAAACAACTCTATCCAAAATTAGCCCCTCTCCCTTTCCCCTCTACCATCACGCATCTCAGCATTATTTACTTATTCCCCAACCCCAAACCACCCTTTTTCAGGGTGTGCAAAAACATGCTCTTTTCATCACAAAACCATCTGCAATCATTTTTCTTTTCCCTGCTTTTTGCTGCAGGAACATTTTCCCCAACCCCGGGTCCCCCTTCCCTTTACGCTCATCCCACCTCTTTCCCCCCACAAAAAACCCGCAAACCCTCGTAATTTTGTTGTACTCTTTCCTCCCCATTTAAATGTGCTTTGTGGAACGCCTTGATTCGTCTGTAATAAACTCCTCTGCCCATGACCTTTCCTTTTCTCCTCATTCTCCTCCCCAAGAAACTTGGCTCCAGCAACAAACCGCACCCCCTTCTCCCCTCACCTACGGGGCCCACACTTACCCACACCCCCAACCTGACACCCCGGGGGAGAAGTTGGCATATTCTCTATCCCCTCCCCCTACAGGTCATCCTCCTGTCCCCTCCCTCACTTCCCCCCTTGGGGCCCCAAACCCCCTCAGACTTTTTGGCCCTTTTTCCCCCCTCAATTCGGGTTGTTCAGACCCCCCTCCCACCCCCCAGTTTCTGGATATTTTGCTCCTGGCTTCCTCATTTCCTCTCGTGAAAAAACCCACTATCATGGGTGATTTCAACATCCCCATTGACACCCCATTCCTTCCCCCTCCCATTTCTTTCCAAAGCCCCCCCCCTCGGCCTCTCGCATTTTTCCTGACTCTCCAACTCACAAGGATGTAACTCTCTTGACGGTTTCTGTCGCCTCTTCTCTTTTTCAAAATTTTTAACCAACTCTCCCTTATAAACCCGGATCATAACCTCACCCTTTTTTTTCCATAAAATTTTCGCCTTTTGGACACACCTACCCCGCGAAACCGAAATCCCCCCTTTTAAACACTGGGAGCTCCAGACCCCTTTTCGTCCCCTCCCCCCCAACTCCTCCCTCCCGCCCTACCGGGCTGTTAAACATTACAAAAAAAACCTCCACCCCCAAACATTTTGGCCCCCTCACACACCGACCACGAGTCAGACCCCGGCCCCTTGGCACACCCCTCAATCGCCATTAACGCTTTTTCCGGGTGGGGGCGTCTGTGGAAAAAGTAAAGCTATCTGCAGCTTTCTCCACCAATTCATGTCAGGACCTCCACCTGCCCTTCCGCGCCAAACAAAAATATTTCACCCCCCTCATCCCCCCAAAAACCCAACCCCAAAACGTTGTTTGAACCTTCCACCCCCCCCAGCCCCAAAAAGCTCGGGCCCCGGTCACTGGTCTTGTGAAGACCTGCCACCCCCATTAAAGAAAAAAATTGACAGATCCGGAAAAATTCACTCACAACCCCCAAATTAAAAACCCATCCTGTCCCTCCCGCAGTCCTCAAATTTTGCTCTTAGCCCTTGCCCCCCACATCAAAGAAGAAGTGCCGCTTCCCCTCGCTCGCCCCACCCCTGCTTAGTGACCCATTCCCTCCCACCTGTCCAGTCTTTTTCCCCCCCAGCTTTCCTCTCCACCTCACACAATCTGTAACCTCCCTCTCCTTCCACTGGATCTTTTTCCCTCTTCCTTTAAACCCCTGTTATAACTCCCTTTTTTATTTAAAAAACCCTTCCCGGACCATCTTTGGCCACCACTACCGACCATCTCAAACCTGCCCTTCATCCCAAACCCTGGAATTGGTCTACTCTCACCAAATCCGTAACTCTCTGTAATCCTTTTTACCCTCTGCAAAAAGGGTTTTTCCCCCCCTACACTCCACAGAAAACTCTTTTTTTCTAAGTCTCCAATGATCTCCTGACAGCAAAATTCAGGGTAACTACTCATTGTTTTTCGTTTTCTTTTTATCTCTCGGGATTTACACTGTTGATCACCCCTCCCCCCTAACATGCTCCCGCCCGGTATCCAGGAAAAACCCCCCCCTTTGGTTTCTTCCTACCCTCTTGGACCCCCCTTCTTTGTTCATTTTCCGGGTTTTCCCCCCCCCTCCTCCCCCTTCCCCCCTTACTGTCGGGGTTCCCCGGGATGTTCTTGTCCCCTCCTCTTTTCAAAAACTCACACCCCCATTGGGCAAAACCCTCAGTAGATTTGGTTCCAGTACCATCTTTGGTGGCACCCCCAAATTATAAACACCTCCCCCGTGACATCACCCTGCCCTGTAAAAACACCAGGGGTGCCTGCTGCGTCTCTACAAAAATTCCTCCCCGTATCTTAAACTAAATCTCTAAATTTGGGAAAACTCTAGTCCCCACCACTACAAAACCCCACTCACCCCCTATTTCTGTTCCTTTGGGGGCCCCCTAACCCTGGGACAGGGGCCCCCTGTCGGGGGGTTTTATTAGATTCTGATCTGACCTTCACCCCCCATACAAATCCTTGCCCCCTCCTTCCCTCACCTCAAAAAAATCCCAGAATCCCCTCCTTTCCAATGTGGAAAAAAAAACCCAAAAACCATTTTTGTCTTTTCATTCTCGTCTTGACTACTGTAACCCCTACTTGTTGGGTTTTCCCCTCTGTAACTCCCCCTCTCCAACGTCCTGAAAGCAGCACCGGCTTGTCTTTCTTTTCCCCTGCTATCTGATGCCTCTACCTGTGTCGTTTGCACTGGCGCCTATTCAACAGAATACAAAATAAACTCCCTCTCACACATAAGGCCTCCAAGTGCTGCACCCCCATACTCTCCTCCCTTATCTCTGTCTACCACCCAACCGCTCTGTATGTCTAAGACAACACCTCACTCACCGAACCTCCCATGCCCGCTCCAAGATTTGACGTATTGCACCTTTTTCCCCGGAAATGTTTCTCTTTTGTCAGGCAAAAATCAGAACCCTCACAGTCTAAATGCGCTCTGAAAAATCATCTTCTTTGACAAGCCTATCAAAATCACTAATGTTAACCCCCCAAATTTTGTCACAGATTCGTCACTTCCTGCCCTTTGGCACCCACAGGCATTATCTGTATATAGAGTTGGTTGGGGAGGCAGGTTCTCCCCATTTTATTATACTACCCCATATTTTTGTCACATGGCCGGTCCATTGAAACCAACACTTGTCAGCCTTTTTTCTCACCCATACCCCCCAATAGATTGTAAGCTTTGCGAGCGGGGCCCTCAACCTCGTGTCTCATTTGTCAGTAGCTTTTTTATAATGTAATGTTGGGTTTTTTCGTGCTTTTCCCCTTAAAATTGAAAAAGTGCTGCGGAAATTTTGGCGCTAAATAAAAAAGTTTATTTTTAAATTATTATTAACTAAGGGATGAAAGGGAAAGGGGCGTAGCTCCTCAGGCGGGAAATATTTTTAATGCATATATTTAAAAAAGTGTTAAAATACCCATTTTGGGAGATCCCACGTCAACATTACATCGTGGAAAACCCCTTTAAGGTAGACCCGTCCAAGCGCTTAACCGGGAAGTGGGACCTGGAGATGTAAACCCGCCCCAGCCTGACCGGGAAGTGGGAGCCTGAAAGCTGTAACCCACCCACAGCCGCACGGGAAGTGGGGGGGCCAAAGCTGAAGACCCCCACTCCAGCCTGAGCGGGAAGGGGGAGCCTGAGCGTAAAACCCCCCACAGCCTGAGCGGGAAGTGGGCCTAAAGCTGTAGAACCGCCCACAGCCAAAAGGGAAGTGGGGACTAAGTGTTAAACCCCCCCACCCTAACAGGAATGGGAGCCTAAAGCTGTAGCCCCCCACCCCCTAAACCGAAGTGGGACCTAAAGCTGTAAACCCCCCACCGCCTGCCCGGGAAAGGGGACCTGAACTGTAATCCCCCACCGCCTGACCGGGAAGTGGGAGCCGAAGCGGGGTGTAAAGAGCGACTCTATAAACCCCGGTGAAAACACCCTTTAAAAAAGCCAGTCGGGCCACCTAGGCTTTTTTAATTTTTAGATTTTCCCAGGTGAACACTGATCGCTCCTTACCCAACTGTGCCTCCTTGGCCATTTGGGTCTCATGGATGATGTTCCTAAGGATCTGCTCCTCCTGGATCAACTTATGCTTCTCCAGAACCTCTTGCTGTCTCAGGTAATGATCATGCTGTTTCTGATATTCCTTCAGCTCATTCAGAGTCCTTTGGAGGGACCTGGTAACAGATACACAGCGAAAAGTCAATGTAACCCTTCAATTCCTTGTCAGGGACCCCCGTACTAGTATAATAGAGCGGACGTTCACCTGTGCTGCGCCTCCAACTTCTGCTCCAGCTTTTGCTGGCACAAGACGGCCTTCTTCCTTTTATCCGCCTCATAGAAAAAGGCGGATCCAGGACTCGATCGTAACACAACACAGAGTGATTATATTCTCCCAACATCTGCAACAAAGAGGAGCGTTTATGACCAGATGGATAATTAGACCAAGAAAAACACCTTAAACGGGGTATTCCCACCACAGACTGTGGGTATATTGATAGGATATGTCAAAGACTCATAGGTATGGGTCCCGAAAGTGTCGGCTTAGAATGGAGATCCGGTTCCACTTGCAGTCTCTATTTTGTTTTATGGGAGTTCTGTGTATAGAACATTCTGCTCCCCTGTACTGTGAACTCCATGAGCAAAAAGGGGAAAAACGTGGCCCCCCTTTTGGGAACTCCCTAGAACAGAATGGAGAACATAGTCTCCCCCCTTTAAAGGGAAAATGCCATAGAAAAAAGTGGGGAACAAGCCCCCCCCCTGTACTGGGAACGCCCATAGAACGAATGGAGAGAACAAACGCTCCTCGTCTGGGAATCCCATAGAACAGAATGAAGAAAAAAGTACTCCCCTTTAATGGGAACTGCATAGAAAAGAGGAGAACACAGCGCCCCCGACTTGGAACTCCCCTGGGACAGAATGGAGAGAACACGTTCTCTCCTTACGAGAACTCCCATAAACAGAATGGAGAGAACACAATGCTCCCCTGTACTGGGGAACTCCCCCTAAAAAAAAGAATGGCGAACAACAGCCTCCCCCTGTCTGGGAACTCCCAAGAGCAGAATGGAGAACACGGGGCCCCCCGAAAAGGGAAAACCTATAGAAAAATGAGAACCGCGTCCCCTTACGGAAACTTACATAGAACAGAATGGGAACACATGCTCCCCGACGGGGAAATTAATAGAACGAAGGGAGAACCGTCCCCCCTGTATGGGAACTCCCAAGAACAGAAGGAGAAAACACAGCACTCCCCTGTACGGGGAACCCCATAGAACAAAAAGGGGACACAGCGCACCCCTGTATGGGAACCCCATAAAAACAAAATTGGGGGGGACAGGGCTCCCCCTAGCGGGGAACCCCCCAAAATAGAAGGAGAGTCACTACGCATGACTGGCTACCCATTCTAACCAACGTTTTGGGGGGCCCTTTCCCCAAAGATGGGTTTGAGTCTATCAATTTTTTGGGGTAAAAAAACCAGGGGGAAACACCGCTTTATTCCCATTGAGGGCACTGTGACAAATTTGTGGGGTGTGAATGGACAGCAATGGCCGCCAATAGCCTAAAGATGACCCTTGGTCTACCATGCGCGTAGGCCTACTACAGCCTCATCAGAGCAATACTGTAGTGTCTCATACAACCTAAAAATGATCCTGGTAATCCCTAGTCCCTAATGAAAAATTTAAAAGAGGAAAAAAGAATTATCAGATGATGGATAAAAGGAATTGTAGATTTATTTCAACAAGGACTTTGGTAAAAGAAAAAAAAAACAACCAAAATAGAAGACGACACTGAAGGGAGATGGACCCTGCAATACTCACTGCATATATATTCCCCAGGGTGTAGTGGCTAACCAGGGAGTCAGCGGAGACCTCCACCCCGGAACACTCCATGCACAAAACCAGGTCACTCGGCTGAAAAAAGGCTCGGTGCAGGACGTTCGCCATGTTCAGAAGTGCAATATCTTTGTTGTACCTGTAGGGGAAGGGACGGTAAAAGACATCTTTTTAAAAAGTCCCTCCCAAATCTCGGGAACACACCGCGCCCCCCCAACCCTTTTAAAATTGCGAGGAAGAAACGTCTAGGGTGTATTCGGTTGGGGTCGGCAAGCCAAACCCCCGACTCCACCCTAATTTCCCAAACCTCCGACTCCTCAATGTCCCAAACCCCGACCCCCAAATTTTCCCCAAAACCTCCGACTCCTAAAAATTTCCCAAAACCTCCACCCCCTCAATTTCCCAAACCTCCGATCCTAAAACCCCCAAAACCCCCGACCCTGACCCCCCTCATACAGGGCGCATTTTTTAATGATCACTTTACGTAAAAAAGGGTAAAACAGGCTTTTTATCCCCTTTTTATGTAAAATAATCGAGCAAATTTAGGTAGAACAGACACTGACAAGAAAAAGGGGTAAAAATGTTTGATCTTTGGAGGTAAAGAGCCCAGGGATCATTTTTGGTCACGACCTGCTTAATAAAACCCAGAGTCCAGAAGGATTCGGGCAGAGCGGGAAACCGAAGGCAGATTTCCCCAAAAAAAAACAAAATAATAAACATTAACATTTTTATTTTAGGACAAAAAAAGTAAAAAAATTTACATGACAGTTTCTGCAGAAATAAAACAGAGCTAAATACTTGCAAGTCACATTTTGTATAAAATAGGCAAAAAACGATATAAAATGCTCTTTGCATCGAACAACGGCCAAATAATTTTTTAAAAATTTTTGGGTCTATCGGTCCATTTTATACTAAATCCACCCTCCCAAAATAGGGAAAAGAACCCGACCCACAGCCCTTTTGGGTTTATTTAAAGGGTGTCCGGGCCTATCATGCTCATTGGGCTATCGTGTATGAGTAAAATAGAAGATAAATCTCACCTTACCCCCCCGGATGCTCCCTTCCTCCCGGCGTTGGAACATTTTATCCGGGGAAGATGGAACATTCATCATTCAGTGACGCTTCCCCCAATCACAGCCCCACAGACCCTCAATGGGGGGGATGTTGTAACCTGTGATTGGCTGCAGCCGTCACATGATCGATCAACGTTCCCTGCTTCAGCTTGGATGAATGGACCAACAGCCGGGAGTGAACGGGAGCCTCCAGGAGGTAAGTATGAGTTATATCTTCTATTTGTACTCGTATCCCGACAGACCAACGAGCATGAATAGGTCCCGGAACACGCCTTTAACACCGTCGTTTTTCCCTCCTCCTTCCCAGGCCTAACTTTTTTATTTTGCCACTACATAACATAGGGGGGGTTTTCTTTTTGCGGGACAAGATGTACTTTCCGATGGTGTTATTCACTGGACCATAGAAAATACTGGGAAACCACAACAATGGGGGGCAAAATGTGAAAAAATTTACTGGCACCATGTTTGTGAGAGTTTTTTTTTTTTTATTTTTTTTAAGGACATTCACTTTCCAAGACAAATGACGCGTTCTCCGTATTCTGTAGGTTGGTACGACTCCGGCAACACCAAAAATGTAGGGTTTTCGTTATGTTATAGTAGCGTACAAAAATCCAAATTGTTTCAATCCAAAAATAAAACCATTTTTTACAGACGAAGCACTTCCAATTATGTGTAACTTTTATTTTTTTAATTTTTTTTTGTAAAATTTGGGCAAAAAGGGGATTGTTTTTAAACTCTTAAAATAAAATTTTTTGTTTATTTTTAAAATTTTTAAAAAAACTTTTTCCCTTTTTTTTTACTGAAAGAGACAATGGCATTGGGGTCACCAATACGGCTTTTTTCCCACTATTTTAACAGCTTTGTAAAACATGGCAGCGATGAAACCCCTTCACAAGGTTTTTCCCAGCTGCCATTGAAAGGGCGATCGGGCCCCCCAACCCAAAATCTGACAAAAAAACCCGGGGGGAGGAACTGTGCGCAGCCCCCCATTACTCCTTTTTTTTAGATCCCAAACGGCGTCTAAGGGGTTAACAAAGCGACTGTTAGGGGCCGAAAAACCGCCGCTATGTTTACGCCAAATTTCATTAAGGGTTAAATACAATTTCTGCTAAAACACCCACCTTGTATTTCTCCTGTATTTGTGTTAAAAAAAAAACCCAAATTAACCAGTTCCTAAACCGGGCGTCCGCTTCCCCCCCCCACTTTCCTGACCCGGGCACTTTAATCCTTTTCGAAGTAAAAACCTGGGTTTAAAACTTTAAAAAAACGTATTCTTGCACCTATTGATCTAAGTTTTTTTCCCCCCTTTTTTTTTCCCATAAAATGTTGGGCCCTTTTTTTTTTAAAAAATTTTTACCCGCTTTTTTTTTTTTTTTTCTAAAGAGGAAAAACAGAAAAGAAAAAAATTTTTCATTTTTTTTAAAACAGCAAAACAGAGGGACAGTTTTCTCCCCAAATTCGGTTCATGGCATTTTTCCCATACATTTGGGAGCGCTTTTTTCCCATTCCTTTCCCTAGGGGATTTTTCCCCAGAAACGGGGAAAGGGTGTTTTTCTCCCAAATTCTGTTCAAAGGGATTTTTCCCAGTACAGAGGAGAGCTGTGTTTTTCTCCTTTCCCCGAACTTTTGGGAGTTCCCAGAAACAGGGGGGGCGCTGTGTTCCCATTCTGTTCTTTTGGGAGTTCCCGTAAAAGGGGAGCCGGGTGTTCTCTATTCTGTTTTACGGGATTCCCAGTACGGGAGAGCGCGTGTTCCAATTCTTTTCTAGGGGAAATTTTCCCAGTACGGGGGATCCCGGGGTTTTTTCCTCTTTTTCCTTTTCCATGAAGCCCCCCCATTACAGGGGATGGGCTTTTCCCTTTTATTCTTTTCTAGGGGATTTTCCCAAAAAAAAGGGGGATTCTTGTTCTCTATTTCTGTTCCATGAGATTTCCCGAAAAGGGGATTTCTTTTTCTCTTTTCCCTTTTTCCATGGGATTTCCCCAATTACAGGGGAGCACTGTGGTCTCTCCATTCTTTTCCTATGTGAGTTCCCAGAAAAAGGGGAAGCCCGTGTTTCTCTCCTTTTCTGTTCAAATGGGTTTTCCCAGTACAGGGGAGAGCTGTTTTCTCCATTCTCCTCTATGGAGACCCCAGTAAAAGGGGACGCTGTGTTCTCCTTTCTGTTATGTGGGATTTTCCCGTTTAGGGGAGCGCTGTTTTCTCCTTTCTGTTCTAGGGGAGTTCCAGTCAGAGGACCCTGTGTTCTCTCCATTTTTTCAAGGGGATTTCCCCATACAGGGGAGCCTGTGTTCTCCATTTTCCTCTAGGGTTTCCCTTCGGGGGAGCATAGTTCTCCTTTCTCCTCTAGGGGTGTTCCCATACAGGGGAGCACTAGTTCTCCATTCTCCTCTAGGGAGTTCCCAGTACAGGGGAGCGCCGCCTTCCCTTCTTTTTTCAGGGATTCCCCGTACGGGGGGAGCGCCGCCTTTTCCCATTCTTTTTTCTATGGGATTTTCCCCGTACGGGGGGACGCCGCCTTCTCCATTCTGTTCTAGGGGGATTTCCCCCGTACAGGGGACGCCGCCTTCTCCATTCTGTTCTATGGAGCCCCCCGTACGGGGACGCCGCCTTCTCCTTTCGTTCAGGGGAGTTCCCCGACAGGGGCGCCCCCCTTTCTCCATTCTTTCTATGGGAGTTCCCCCGTACGGGAGCGCCGCCTTCTCCATTCTTTTTCTATGGGATTTCCCCGACATGACGTGCTGGGGTTAAATACCAAATGCCATAGAAAAAAATGGAGATTTGTGCACAAATGAAACCATTTATTCATTCGAGCTGGCCATTGGGGGGGGTCTGTTCCAGAGATGGATGCGGGTCCCGATGCAAATCGCACCTTTCCCCATGTTTATGGCATTCATATCAATCTGCCTGAATTTTTGAGATGGGATCCCTCATTTAAATTTGAGGATTTCACGAACGCATCAACATACAAAACGCTACCCCCGCGTTTTCATATCAAAGTTAAGAAATGCACAATATTGAAGAAAGTCAATCTCTCAGGGCATTCACCACAGGAACGGTCGTTTTTTATTCTCCCTAGAAGGCGCTATTTTTTACGGACCCAGGAAGTTGTATTTTTGCAAAAAAAAACAGTAAAATCGGATTCCTGTTCCAAAAAAAGTGCAAACGGTGGGGAGATTAAAAGGTTTGCACGGCTGCAGGAAAAATTTAAACTCCTACAGATCCTGAATACCGCAAAATAGACCCCCCAAAATTTGTCAGGAAAAATTATTGAACCTATCTTTCATACAGGAATTTGGTATGAACCCGTCCCCCTACCCAAAGACTGTATCTTGGGTATCGGGCGTTGCTTTTCCCAATCCAAAAGGGACGCCCACCCTTTTGGTGAAGGGCCAAAAAAGGGGGGAAAAGAGCCCTATCTCTGAGGACCAATGATATTTCCCATTGACGTCTCACTATGC